>JABASP010000777.1:0-40886 GCA_019776565.1 Sminthurinus signatus
AGTTTATTGCACCTTCCTTTGTTTGATGCCGACAAATCCATGCACCGGCGAGTTATACCGCCGACCAATTAAAGGTGCCGACGAGTTCATACCACCGACGAGTTCAGCGCCGGCGAACATGGATAAAGTTGGTTCGGAAGATTTAGGATGAAGGAAGAAGAATGAATGATGGTGGTGTGAAGGAGTCAAGTTAAATAATATTTGAGCTGCGGTTCTTCTTCCTCCTCTTCCTTCATTCTGTTTCCAGATGAAACAGAACAGATGAAAGATAAGGGAATGAGATGAACACACCATAAGGAAGGCAAATAAAGTAGTATCAGTATCAGTAGCAGTAGAAGTAAGAAGGAAGAATCATGAGGATCGGTGGAAATACTTATGTACCTTATAAGAAATGGTAGCAAACTCCTTCCTTCCCTTTCAACTCCGTTTCCATGGGCGATGATGACACCTTAGGCTTTACTTCATTTGTATTTGTCTTCCTTCTTCCTCTCTTCATTTCTTAGTCAAGCTTCCTCTGTCTACTTTGATACTGGTTCTGATTCTAGTCTAAAACTTTAGCACACAGCTAAACTACCATGCCGACCTCAAGTTGAGACTGGAGACTGGAAACTGGAAACTCGACCAAGTCAAGAAATATATATATCTCTTGCTTTATTATTGCCTCTGAAAGTTTGCACATTTGTTACCAGTTGACAAAAAACAGTAGAGTATCTAATAAAACGGAAGAGAAATATGGTACATGAAATGGCATGTATAAAGAAGGAAGGAAGAAAGAAAGAAAGAAAGAAGAAAGAAGACTTGTGACATTTTAATTCCTTTCCTGGTAAAAATGACTGGATTCACAATCCAACTTTCACCTTATTGTTCACCACCATTTTTGAACCTCCAAGATTGATTACTGATTACAGAGTTAAAATAAAATCTACTATGAACCAAATTTGGATTTTGAATTACAACTGAACCTTATTATTCCTATTCTTATTCGCGTTCGTGTCATCAAGTAAAACACATGCATTTTACCTCAGAGTGTAGCCAAAGTCTGTAAAAACTGATAACAGTTGTAGAGAACCTGAAGTAAAAAGTAAGTTGAAGAAATACATGAATAGTGAATAATATCAATGATAAAGATGAAAATTACAATAGAATTTTCTCTGATAGTTGTTGTTGATTCTTTTGGAGACGGGTGAGCAGGGCAGATGGTCATTTCTTTAGTTTGGTTGTGGATCATGACCATGTTTTGTTAAGAGAAGGCTGTTGTATCTTGCGAATCTAGAATCTAGACTCTGTAATTTTGCGTCGGCATGAAACAAGAATATCTGTGTGTTCTGTGTTTCAAATGATTGGTGAGAGTTATGGCCAAAAGACTCTTATCTGTTTAGGAGCAAACAAAGTGAGATGTCTCCTTTGTTTCTTAAATCTGGTTTCTTGGCTCCGAGTTCTCAGTTCTTGGCTTCTTGGCTTCTTGGCTTCTGGTCTTATTTTGAAAATATGAACTGTTGAAGAAGGACATTAGTCAAGATTTACATGGGAACAAACTGCAACTTTTGGTAAAATATACATATTTTCTCTCAACCAAACTCACAAGTAAGTAAAAGAAGACAAAACAAGCTTCAACTTTCTACTTTCTTGTTACTTACTGCTGCTTGCTGCTGCTGTTACTGGTGTTGGTGTTGGTGTTACCATTACTAATACTATTACTTTGTTGAGAGGCTGTTATTTTATGTTGTACTCTGTACACAGTGTACACATTGTACAGTTGAGACTCTAAAGTCTAAAGTCTAAAGCAACACTTCAACTTTTCCAAGTCGAGAAGTCTAGAATCAGAGAAAACTAAACCAAACTAAACTTGGTTGGTGTTTGCTGGCTGGCTGGCTGCTGCTGGTTGCTGGTCCTTGATGGTTGTTGGTAAAGATGGTGAAAACGAAAATGTAGAAGAAGAAAAGCCAGAGGGAATGAAAAAGGAAAAGGAGCAGCAGCAGCAGCATCAAAAGAAGAAGAAGAAACTAAGAGATAGAAGAGAGAAAGTCAAAGTGAATATCCCGCAATAAATATTATGGACTACTTAATACTCTGGATCTTCCTTGTCTTGTTCCTCTTTTCCCTTCCTTCCTTCCCAAGTCTGTGTTAGAGTCAGAGTCAGAGTCAGAATCAGAGTCAGGTTAAATACTAGTGTTTACTGTGCCGAGTTGAAACTCAGAGAGGAAACATTTCCAGATTAATTACACAAACTTACTTGTGTAATTCACTGCGAGTTCCCTCTCTGTAACTATTCTAGTCACTTGTGAGAGAGTACAGAAAATACAAAATACAAAACACAAAACACAAAACACAAAACAAAAGTCTTAGTTTACACATCAGACAATGTATAACGCATAACGTAAAATGTGTAACATAATAAAATGCATATGCAAAGCTCACCATCTATCTATGTATATCTTTCTATCTAAGGATTTTGTAGATATTAATGCATGTATTCATCATTATTACTCTTTATATTTTGTTTCATTTCATCCCATTATTATTTACTATTTACTATTCACTATTGTTGGGAAATGTACAAAATACAAAATACAATGTAAAACACAAAGTAAAGTGTACAATATACAATATACAAAATCGCAATGGGATTTTCCAAGAAAACAAATGACTGTGATCCATGATCTGAAATCCGTTGGAGATATTAAAAGTTGAACACAATTCTGAAGTAAGATATAAGATATCTCTCATGTCTTATCGTATCATGTGTAGAAAGTAGAAAGTACAGAAAGAGAAGAAAAGCTCAGAGAAACGGCATTAATGAAGACATTTAAACCAAGTTCAAGTTTCCATTTCATATCAAGTATCAAGTATAAAGTTGAAGTTTGAAATCGGGTAATAATTTTAAAACTTTTATTCCAAATTCAAACTGTGATAATGAGAATAATGAGAATAATAAGAATAATAAAGGAATATGTCATTTGTCATTTATTCAAAGAAGATGGAAAATCCTTACTTTTCATTAAATTCACAGCTTTACTATGACTATAAAATAAGGTCAAAATTTTACAAGTATAAATGAGGAGCATCACTTTTGAGCTTTTCTTTGAGTTTGAAATTTGAAACAAAATCAATTCAAAATGTTGGAGGTGTCAAGTTTTGACTGTCAAGTGTTGAGTTTTGAGTTTCGAGTGTCGACTCGCATTAATAAGGCCATATTCATAACAAATGATGACAGGAACAAGTTCAGTTTGAGACAGAACGGTTTTGCAAAATAAAATTAATGAGATGAAATTGCCCGATTTCCTCCTCCTTTCTAAATTTCATCCGACTCATTTCAACTTTTGACTTTGAATTGAATTTTTCATGAATCTGAATGCGCGGATAATTTGTTAACTACGGATCTAAAAGAGAAAAGAGAGTGACAGCTTTCTCTTTTTCTTCAGTAGTAGCACTTTTACAGCTTAGTGTTTCTTCCATTCACGTATATTATTATTTCAACATGAGTGCTAGAGATTTATTTTATATTACGATATATTTCATTATTTCAACACAATAGATTATAAATCATGTCAACGGCACAGATTTCCCACTTTCCACCGAAACGGAGATGAGTGATTGAAAAGGGTGTAGTTTTCAGCTTTCACTAGACCCTAGTACCTAGACTTTTCCTCTTGATTCTTGACAAATATTTTGAGTTTAGACTTTCGACTTTTGAGTTTTGAGTTTTGAGCTTTAAGTTTTTAGTTTTGCAATGGCACGAACCGGTCCGTGTGTGCACGTGATTCTCCTTTGTTTTGACTCCAGCCTCCAGCAAAAACGTGCACAAACCCCTGTTTACTCTTTCCTCAGAATCAACTCGTGTGAAGCTTGAGAAAACTCCAACAATACTTACGTTGGATCAGCTCCTGTGTTTTAAAAAGTTTTATTCTCTTTCCCTCCTTTTCTGAGTAACGAGTGAAGATTCATAAATTTGATCAATTAAGAAGTTGTAATCAGAATCCTTGCCCGTCACTTGCAACATTTTGAACATAATATAAATATTTAAATAAAAACATTTACATGTGTACAGATATTCATGAAAGCTGTAATATAAACATGGAAAAAGATCCACACTTTCTTGTAAAATATCTTGGGAGTTTAGAACATGTCGTTTAATTTAGAGCTTTTCTTTTCTTTTTCTGTCTCTAAGTAAAAAAAACTACATGCTAAAATACATACAACTTACAACCTACAATACGATATATATGAAGAATTTACATAGTAACTCTTGAGATTATTTATGTACGTGAGAATTTAAATGGAGGTTTGTTTCCTCGTGTTCTGTTGTCTCATTTTGGAGTTGGAACTGGAACTGGGACTGGAATTAAATGGATGTGAGAATGAGAGAAATGTCTTTCTTATCTCTTGTTGACTATGAATGAATTAAATGCTGAGAGCTGAGAGTGAGTGTTGGTTTGGTTTGGTTTGCTCTGCTTTGCTCTGACTGTTAAGAAGAAATGGGATTTAAGAAGCCGTTCTGATTCTCCTTCCCGTTTTCCATTCTCCATGCTTTATATGTGTATAATGTCGTGGATGGATGTGATTTTCTTTAAGATGCTAAATGTTGAATCAGATGCTCAATAAAGCTGAATCTTGAATTCTGAATGGTGAATGGTGAATGGAGAATGGTGAATGCTGAGTAGAGAAGAAAAGGGATGAGGAAGTCTTCTTCTTCTTCTGCTTGTTCATCTTCTTGCTCTTTGGTTCTCTTTGTTTCCGCTCTTCTATTGTTGTTGTTGTTTCTCGTTTTCCTTTTTGTGTTTCTTGTTCCTTGTTACCTCTTGTGCTGTTGATGTTGTTGTTGCTGTTTTTGTTGTTGTACAAGGTACCTCACGCTTCACAATACACACACAACTCTGCCGACTGCCGAGCCGTTTCCGTTCAAGAGGAAGAGGAAAACAAAGCCAACGTAATTGAAGACGACGAATGTCATTAGCATAAACGAGGATTGTATTTTATTGCATTAGCCTAACTCGCTCTCTCCTTCAGAGTTTATACATGTTTATACATACGTGTATTCTGTATATAGGAATATAGGAAAGGGGTGCTTTTATAGATACACTATGTGTGTGGATTTGGGTTAAGAGGGAGAGGAAAGGAGAATAGAAACACTTACAGACTATTCCTTCACTTTACGCCCGGATTATTTGGCTTAATTTCTCGAAGGGATCATTTTGGCAACAAACTTTCTGTTTACTCTTCCTCTTTTCCTCTTTTCCTAGGATATTTTCCTAGTCCAAATTCCAACCCAAACCCAAATCCAAACGGCCAGGCTATACATTTTGTAGCCATACACTAGCTTGTACTTTGTACTTTGTAGTCTATAGGCAAAACCAAACCAAACCAAACCACACCACACCCGGCTAGACCAAACCAAGTTGCAACTCACAACTCTCAACTCTCAACAGAATTCCATAGAGTCGTCACATTTCTTTGTGGACCACCAACTTCTACTTGTACTTCAGCTTCTACTTCTGCTTCGGCTTCAGTGTCAGCTTCTCTCTCTTCTACTTTCCACTTTCTTCGTTCATGCACAAACTTGTCGCTAAATACAAAATAGCACCGACAATTCATATAAGTCTCCGACTCCGACTCAGATTCAGACTCACAATATCAAGATGAACAAAGTCCAAATTCAACTCAATGCTCAAAGTTGAGAGGAAATCCTGGCCAACTTGGAACAAACATGACTTTTACTTCCGGCCAATGACAATGACAATGCCAGTGAAGACTACATACTACATACATGTTTAAGAGTCTCCTGGATAATGCTCATTTTCATGTTTTTCCTAATAACTCATTCAAGATTGATCGCCACCATCACCATTAGAAACCAAGTCCAAAGTTCAAAGTCCAAATTCCAAAGTTTAGAGTTTAGAGTTTAGAGTCTTCACATGTATTTATTTGTACGTCTGTTTGTAGTTGTCTTCTCCAGTGGTACACATAATAATTTCAAACTGTCACAATTTCAAAATTAGGTAAAGCGTGAGCCAAATTTTAAATTAAGTTGTACAACTTGAACTCCAACAAGTCATTCAAAATAAATCATTTGGTCTATTCTGTTATCCTTTATTCTTACTCTGCATCTTTTTCAATTAAATATTAAACCAGTTTAGCCGTCTTTTACTTTAAATTATAGATTTTGGCAAACATGAAAAATTATAGTTTAACATAATTTTAAAAGACATTTAAATGTATTCAACTTTAGAAGTTCTGGATTTTTGGACTCTTGCAACAGTTTTATTGGATATTAACATTCAGTAATTGGTAATTATTCGTAGAAAAGGTTGTGAGTGAAAGTTTTATTATGTAATCTAATATCGCATATGGTTTCATGTCATAAAATCCGCACATGCTCCTGGCAGCATAACAATAAAGGTAGTAATAATAATGACAATAAATTTGCAAAAACGTGTTTCCTCTGGTCATTCCAGCTACCGTCCGCAAACATCGGAGTCTGCAAACATTTTAAACATCTGAACGCATCTTGGTAGTTTTGTCAAGATCGTATCTGACGCTGGTCTGACTTCTGTATGTGAAAAGGTCATGAGATTTTTGCAAAAGATTGTGACTATTTGCTATTTGCCCTTTCCTGTTTGCTGATCTGTCCTCATGGTTTGAGCTTTTGTGTATTTGTGAGGTAGGATGAAGAGTTGAAAGGAAAGACATCAGTGGGGAAAACCCGTGTTCCAATTTTTCTCCACTTTTCCCCTTTTTATCGTTATCGTTATCGTTATCGCCATCACTATCTTTATTTTTTATCCTGATCGTTTTCGTTTTCGTTTTAGCTTTTACTTTTGCTTTTACTTTGGTTGTCCTAATATTAAAGGTAGAATAAGAGACAGTCCCATGTAAAAATCTCCAGTAAAAATTCTTTGAATAGAAAAAGAATGGACTGAAGAAAGCCCATGTAGTCCAGCAGGCAGCAGGTCAAACGTCCACATCGTAAAGATCATCTATCCCCTAAAAATGCGTATGTATAAGCTGCATCTATTCACTATTCACTGAAATGTACAATGTACATTGTAAAGGTGCTTGCGTTTATACTTGGGATATTTTGGGACAGGGAGAAACGGTCCAAAAACACCATAAATTTCTACAGAATAAAAGCACCAGTCCACGTTCTCCAGAAAAGAACATGTAGAGAGAAAGCCGGAGAAAGCAGGAGAAAGCATAGCCCTGTTGGCTGTGGGTTATTTATATGAAAGATCTCTACTGGACACGAAGAAAGGGAGGGAAAGCGAGAGAGACTTGAACGGTGTTATCGTAAATGGACGGGAGAAAGAGAGACTTACGGGGTGTGGAAGGGAAAAACATTGGCCGACAACACCATCAGAAAAAGTAAAAGCAAAGACAAAGACGGAGACGACAACATGAACACATGAGAGAGAAAAAAAAGAGATACGACTTACATCTGTAAGACAAACTGAAACTGAAACTGGAAACTAGAAACTGCGACAAAGACAGAGACAGACAAGCCGACGTTGGACCTGGACAGTCGACTGTAGGTGTCCAAAATACCCAGATCCAGAACCATTTCCAGTTCTAGTTCATGTGTTTTCTCCTCCAAAGATACAAACAAATACGTATACAATCCTCCTGTATTCTGGATGTTCACAAACGTGTATATGGATACACGATACGTGTACATGCTCAATGTACGTTTATTTCCTCCTTTTTCAGCCTCCTTTGGCTGGTAGTTGTAGAATGTAGGATGTTGGTTGTTCAGAGTCCCGAGAGTTTGGTGTGACAGTTGGGAGTCGTGAGTGGCGCATTTATTTGAAGTTACAGGTTCCAGCTGAGGGATTTATTCGCATGTTATTGTCGTCAAAGTGGTTGTAGCCGTTCATTTCCCCTCCCCATCTTCACGAATAATTAATGTTATGTGAAATCGGATTCGGATTCGGATTCCGATTCCGATTCAAACTGGAGCTCGAATTCCAATGTCCCAATGTCTACAACAGTGGTAGTGGTAGTAGCATTATGAGTACAAGAAAAGGAGCAATTGAAGCTTTGTAGCTTCTTACCCAAAGTATCCAAAGCTCATTCAATAAGTAGATGCTGGAATGGTACAAATGTAGGAGCAGGTATTTGGTATGTAGTTTCCTCATGGAGCTTTTCCAGCTCCAGCTCTAGTTCAAATCCAAATCCAGGTCCAAGTCGGACTCAAAACCTTAGCAAATCATTGATCCCCCGGAAATCCAGTCGATTCCCCATTCCCCGTGTTACATGTATGTTATGTAATGTTCTGTTATGCTCTTCTTCCTCTTCTATCATCTCTTTAGATACTTTTACTCCATTTCTCTTTCTCCTTCGTCTTCCTTCTTCTTTCTTCACATTCAAATCCCCTGCTGATTTCACACGCCAATTGCAATTTTCCTCTCTTTATTTTTTCTACATCTACTTGTGTACTTGTGTACTTGTACTAGTGCCAGTGCGTACTAGTCTATTTTCTATGTAATATTATAGCATGTATCTAAGTACATGTTTTCACATTACACATTATGTACACATGGAAAAGCTTTCTCTTTCTTGTCCGCACTATACAAGTTATGATTACTATTAGAAAAAAAGCGGGATTCGGATCAACGTGTACAAACAGAATATAGAAGATAGATGGAAAGATATGTACAATTTACAGTGTACATTGTACAGTGATTCGGATTCTGGATGCTTGATCTATCGCCTCACTTACAATTTCTCATGTAACTTCTGGCTTTATTAACCATATGACGATGACGAGGTCTAGATGTCTAGATGTCTAGATATGTATGTTGACATCCGGTATCCCCCAATATTTTTTTACAGATGAGTGAGTGAGTGAGCGAATTTAGTGTAGAAAGTAAAGATTCACACATAGAGTCGGCTTTGTATTTTTGTGTTGGATGGACAGACACATTTCATCGAGCAAGAAAGGGCATTCCAGAGAAAAGAAAAAGAGTTTGTGTTTTTTACATGCATTCATACGTACATGCACGCGTCTAAGAAGAAAAGAAAGAAAGGAATCCACGCAGTTTCGTTTTCCTTCTTCCGGATGAAAGAGCAGGATGTTTACAAGGAAAACCTGAAGACCTAAAGTCTCAAGTCTCAAGTGTTTGTACATTGTACATAATGAAACGTGAGAAAAAATAAAAGAGGGGATAAATAAAACGTTGAATGGAGTACAATATTTCTCCGTGTATTTCCTCTAGATGTATGTTGTATGTGTAGAAATGTATGTACAATGTACAATGTACAATGTACATGGTGCATGTGGATCTTAATGAATGTGTGTCGGGTTGCCATGTGATTGTCAGCAATTTAATTTCCATGATAAAAGTGGAGATAGCATTATTTATTATGCTACTTTTTCTTCCTGGAATTGTAATTCTCTGGATTCTTACTTCTTGCTCCTTGCTTCACAAGAGTAGAGAGGAAAAGAGTAAAAGCGTAAAGAGTAAACTCAATGTAAACATATTTGTACACTGTACACTGTACATTGTACATCCATGTGTTCATGTTGGTATAAAGAGTATAGCATATAGAGCGAGACTGGTGACTGTGTAACGGAACGGACAGTTTTCTCCTGCACCACTTATGTTTCCTCCATGCTTTCTGGCTGAAACGACTGGATTCTCCGCTTGTTTTTTTTCTCTGGCCCAGTTTTCCGGGTCCTAACATATACAATATGCAATACACTTTATACACTACATGTGTGTAGATATATGTATCTTATGTATACAATGTACAACGTACAGATGTAATTTGATGTCCATGTCCACTTCCATGTTCCTGTTTATGCCCCTGTTTATGTATCTACGTGTGTCTACAGTCTACATTTTACAACTGTGTGTAATGTGAAGGTAGTCGGTACAAAGGAGGCTGTCTGAGTAAAAGTCTTATAAAAGTTGCATTCCAACTTAGTTGCTCACTTAATGCTCTCTTCCTTCTAAGACTTTGTCTTCTATTTCTCTCCCTTTCTCTTTTACTCTTTCATTCTGTTTGTTGGTTCTTTGGGTTGAGTCTCAGCTTTCTTTCATATGTACATAGATGCTTTAGCCTTCTTTTCCCTTTCATCCACATCCATTTTATCTCGGTACATATTTTATAGCGGAATTTCCCGGTAAACAGTGTACACTGTACATTGTACAGATGGTCTGTTGCCATGGATTTCTTCACGGAACTTCTTGGACATCTACACTAGAATCTAGAATCTAGAATCCACAAGGTTAAAAAGTACTGGACATTTTAGATTGGAGACTCATTCGCAAAAAAAACCAAAGACCAACTCTTCTTACGATTCTTACGAATACCAACTTTGACCGACCTACCAAACTTTATGAGTACAATTTAGGGCAATAGATCTCTCTGTGTTTGTGCCTACTATACGCAAAGCACGAACTAGTATATGTGTGTAGTGTATGTAGATACATTATTTTAATGTATTTACTTGAACAAGTTAGTTGACTCAAAACTCAAAGCTCAAAGCTCAAAACTTACTGGGTAAAGAAAGCACTTAAAGAACCATAATCCATAGGTTTTCATAACGGCAACAACAACAACAACGACAACAACGAGCACTTGTATGGATTAACATGGAGAGAAACGGCAAACGGACTTTGTAACTTTTAGAACTTCTAAACCTTCGTCCTTTCAAGTTATCTCCGTGCGTACCTAATAGATTTGCCTTGACATCCATAACATAATTTAGAGCACTTACTTGAAAGAGATTATGCAAGTATTTTACATACACTTGTACATTGTACATTGTACAAAATCTACATAATATTGTAATATTAAGTACCAAGTATCACGTGGGCATAAAGAATAAAGAAGCTTGGCACAGTTATGGAAGAAAAACTAGAAAGATTGTTAATCGTAAATTGCACGTAGTTGTGAATGTTGATGGTTGATGGTTGATGTAAGTAAGTAGGAGAAAGAAAAGGCGTTGCCATCAACAACAACAACAACAACAAGGTTGTATACTTGTCGTTGATAATGTATAATGTATAATAATGTCTAATGTGTTTGTGTATAGCTTCTTGAGTTCCATTCGGAGAAAAAACTTTGAGTGTCGGAAATCACTATTGTAAGACCCCATTAGATTGAAATACTGATTTTGCTTCTTTCCTTTTCCCTTTTACCATAAATTTTACTTCCCAATCGACTCTTTCTTTTCTTTTTCCCTACTTCTTCATTCTCTTCCTCATTCTCCTATATTAACATCAATATCAACATCAACAGTACAGAAAAACTGGTACAGGCTAAGAAAAAAACCAGACCTTTTACTTTTATCCGTGTCTACAGTCTACTCGGGTTTTTTTTTCACTCATCTTTGTATATTACACTTTTTGCACATACTTTTCGTCCTTGTCTCCTCGTTACAATTTTGATGTGATGAGGACTTGAGACTTTAGAGTAGAAAAGGCCTCTTTGTCTCTTCTATATAAAAATCACATCAGTCGGTTGTGAGTTGTACACTGTACAATGTATAGTGTAGAGACAGGCAGACATACTCTGGACCTTCCTCCAACACCACATTTTATGCATGCAACTTTTGGTCTGATATATTTGAACTGTCCAGGAAAAAAATTCCAAATGGACTTTCTTCACCACCAATTGTTGTTTACACGGCCATTTATGAGAGAGACGGAGAGGGAAAGAGGTAGACACCAGACACTAGACACTAGACACAGAGAAGATGAAGATTCAGTATGATGCATAAAGTAGAAAGTTGAGTAGAGGAATTATTCGCGTGTTTTTCCCCCAGCTTTTTCATTCTCCAAAGTATCTGTACAGTTGTACACATGAGTACGAATGTGAATGAATCTATAATGTTCAAGTCTTCTTGAGTCTTGAGTCTCGGAAAGAGATATCAGATATGGAAAGAGTACACTTGGATGAATGTGTGTATTTGTTGTATTCATGTTCAATGTTCATGTTTTCTATCCATTACACATTATACTGAACATCGTACATGTACATGTAAATTCCATGTAGAATGTAGAATGTAGAAAGTAGAATGTAGAATGTGGACCTTGTACAAATACGAGTACTTTGAGAGGGAAGAAGCCATCAAGAAGTTGTCCATTATGGAAATAAATGCAGTCTCACTATTGCAATATTGAGGACGTTAGTCGGTTGGTAATGGTCGATTCCTTCATTATGGGACTTTTTATGGGGCCAACTTGGAACTATTTTGGATGGATTTGAATCCATTCCTTCTCATTTCTCCTTTCTCCTTCATCCTCTTTCTCCTCTTTCTTCTGTCTGCTGTCTCTGTGTAAATGTTCATGTGTACATCTCTATACATAAGTCCAGAGTAGGAATGAAGAGGAGAGATGGAATAAAAGAGAGCAAGACAGAAACAGAAAGAGAGAGGAAACAAAACAAACAAAAAGAAGAACAGGGACAACCTTGTCTCATGTATTTCCATTCAAGAGAAAGTTTTACTTGGGTTTCATCTACATCTGTATTTGGTATCTGTATCTATAGGTTCCAGTTTCTCCTTTCTACTTTCTAGATTCTAGAGCTTTGTGTACATACACTTTTGTATTTTACTGTCAGTTTCGCCCTCTTCCTCTTCCACTTTTACTACTAGTACCAGCACTATGTACCACTTGTACTCAGATTTACTGACATTTCCCCTCCATCAAATGACAGGGAAATGTTGTTTTTCCACCACGCTTCTTCTTCTTCTTCCTCTTCTCTCTTTTCTCCCTATCTGTCCAGTGTTCAGCCTGCAGTCTATAACCCATTTCATCTAATCCGTCTCAAGTATCATCATTATACAGATTTCATAGACAGACGACAGACAGGCAGGCAGCAGAAAAAACGGAGGAAGAACGCTACTTGTACAAATAACACAAATAGCACAGAGAGTAGTCCCACGTCTGGAGTCTGCACAGATATACAGATAAAGTATAAAGTAAATTCTAATTTGATCCCATCCTCGTACTTTGTCCTCATCCTCGTTCTCGTCCTCGTATTTTTCAAGTTGTTCCAATTGTTTCAATGGCCCTTTACAAAAAGACATGAGACATTAAAAAAGTTTCATGGTTCTGTACTCTGTTCTATATTCTCCATTCCATCCAATTAGTTTTCATAGGATAAAACTCACGGCCTAGATACTAGATACTAGATGCAGGATGCTATAGGTACTAGATACTAGATACAGCTCACACCCAAAAATTACACTTTAATCACACATGTACAATGTACAACTTGTGAAGAAGAACAAGAAGGAAGGGAAAGGAGTTTGTAGTATCTGTAAAAACGTCAAATCCAAGTCAGTTCAAATGTAAATACTTTTTTATATTAATGCCATGTTTGCACAATTTGTAATATCTACAATCTACAATCTACATTCTACAGTCAATAATCTGCAGTCTACAGTATCTAGAAAAAAGTAATAGATGAATGAAGGGAGGTTAATTCTTTGGAAATGTCTCAAGTACTCTAGTTTTCTAGTTTTCTAGTTTTTACCCTCTTAACTCACTTGACTCAAACTCCAAAAGCTCGTGTCATGATTATACATGTACATATATTTTATATTTTCTACTTGGAAAATTTTCTACAGTTTATAGTTTACAGTGTACATTTTCTATCAGATTCCTAATCCTCTATACAGCTAAGAAAAAATCCATATTCATAGGCCGGGTGGTGTTCATCGTCGTTCATCTAATTCCTAATTAAACTCGAGCAGTCGGAGGAGGGAAGTATCTAAAATCTAAAGGAGTCAAAAGAAAAGGTGTATCAAGTATAGAGTATGAATTATGGAGTCGAGAGCATTTTGTATTTATACTGTTTATTTTTCGTATTAAAGTACATGTACAGTGTACAGCATTATTACACTGTGTCTGCTGGCACTCAAAATTGGAATCGACATTCTGATACTTTGAAACCTTAACCATGTTAAATAATTCACACAACTTTGGCTGTTTTAGAAGAAGAAGAAGAAGAAGAATAGAAAGAAGGAAGAGGAGAGAAATACAGTATTTACAGTGTAAACATTAAAATTATGTACATGAATCTACATGGTACTTATTTATGTTATTTGTTTATACCTATGAACCTATGAAACAAATAAAGCAATCGGTGGTACATCGATATCTCTTTGTATGTGTATGAGTAAGAATATGAATAATGAATACAGTGGTATTAAGTTGAGATCTATCTCAATTCTCAATGGTATCTCCATTCTCAATAGCTCATCCGAATTCATAAAGGGTGAGGTGGAATATGGAATTTGAGCTGAAGCTGAAGCTGAAGCGGAGTTGCACGTATTATAAATGGTTTGAGGAAATATAATAATTTTAATTCTATACGAGAGTCATTCAAGTTAAGCCAGGCTTAAGAATTTACTGATTCAATTTTTTCTGCTCCATCTTCCTCTACTTTTTTCTTCATCCAAACTCCAAACTACTTGTTATAGTTTTGCCGTTTCTCAGCTCAGCTCTGTTCTGTTCAGTCTCAGGTTGAGGAATTCAGACTTAGACTTTAGAGCTTCATTTCAGACTCGGAGTCGCTCACTGTTCACTGTTCACCGTTCACTCATTCATTCGCCATTCGTCCGCTCCTCCGTTCATCATCATCCTACGTCGTTCACACTGTACATATCTTGATAGTTGAAGTGCCCTCGAGCTCAAGCTGGAGCTCGACTTGAGCCTTCAGTCTTGAGCCTTTCCTTTATTTCTCTCTCACTCAATTTTTCTCTTTTTTTCTCATTCTTACTTTTCCTCAAGGAAAAAAACTCGGCCCAAATTACTTCTGCTTTACGTCACGTCTTTTCTCTAGTTAGTTATCCCTATCACATTCCATTACATTGCATTGCATTACATTACATTACATTACATGGAAATAACAATGGACACATTGCATTTGTAAAAATGGAAAAGAGAAAAGGGAAAAGGAGAAGTAGGAGAAAAAAATCTTCCTTCTTCTTCTACTTCTTCTTTTATTCTGTACTTTGTCTAAGAAATATATGAGTGGTTTTTGGTTCGTAGTTCGTTGTTCGGTGTTCATATCGTATGTATAGAAAATATTCTATAGCATTTTTTCTTCCTGAGTCA
Source organism: Sminthurinus signatus (assembly GCA_019776565.1). Lineage (NCBI taxonomy): Eukaryota > Metazoa > Arthropoda > Collembola > Symphypleona > Katiannidae > Sminthurinus > Sminthurinus signatus. Next base: position 15,069 of record JABASP010000777.1, read on the forward strand.
GTCATTCATTTGCTTTCTCTCCCTTTTGAAAACTTTCTATTCCTCTCTCTCTCTCTTTCTCATTTTATTTTCAATGCTCTCACTTTTCCCTTTTTTCTATATTTTTGAAAGAATAACCTAGAGGAGGACATTAATTAATTCTCATATTGCTCACTTGCTACTTTCTACTTCCTACTTCCTACATATAGGCATTTCCTCACATAATGTTTAATGTATTACTTTTTATTTTTATTATATACTCTGTCTTGCTATATTATTCTAGACTAAAGATTCAAGATTGAAGAATCTAGAATCTAGATTCAAGAATCAAGAATCGAGCAGCTGAACATTCTCTTCCTCTTTCTTGGTTGGTTTTCTCCTCGTTAAAATAGTCTAAAATTACATGGACCATTCGGAAGGAGTTGGTCTTATTAAAGTTGCCTTTCATTTTTCATTCCCTTTTCTATCTATAAAAAAGGGTTCATATTCTCTATTCTGTACTACCAGAATTCCCTTCCTATTCATTCCCATTCATTCTCTCATCTTCTCTCTTTAACATCGTTAACAGTGAACAATGCTGACAAAAAGATGCTGAGCTGTGCTATAATTATGGATAATTTAGGATACTGTTTTACATTGTACTTGATTATGTAAAATGTATAATGTATTATTCATTATTTAAAAAGATCATATTTAGCGTATTTCCCGTGTTTTATCTTTTATCTAGAATCTAGAACACCATGGAGAATGGAATCATGTCTCATTATTGTTAAAACTCCTGATTAGGGCACTTCCTCCTTCCTACTCAAAATAAAAAAAACCTGGCTTGGTTTTGTGTTTTCACTGTAATCTGTAATGTCGCTGACGAAGTTATGAGTTTTGTCTCATAATGAATTAGACCTACAACGTACAATACAGAATGCAAGATGATTTCCTGTTCATTTCCGGTTAACTTTCCTACAGTTTTTTTTCAGACTATGATGAGGAAAAAAGATGGATAAATTTTGAAGAATACAATAAAATATTAGTACAATACAATGTACAATGGCTTTAACGATATTAATAATCTCATTACTCGTTACAACTTTCACAGAAACTAAATTGTATAGTCTGTGTGAGCATGTATTCTTTTTACTAGAATTTTGTACAAAGACACAATTGAAGTATGCATTTTGCAGTTTCATTTATTATATCTAAAATTTAATACCACTGATATTAGATTACATGTAATCTAATAATAATTTTGAATAATCCGAATCGGAATCCAAATTTACCATAAAAAAGATCTGTAAATGCTATAATTTGACTTGTGGACAAAAGGAAATTGGGATGGAAGTGGAAATAAAATTACATGGTACAGAGATACTTTTCAATAGGATTTCATTTTAATCACGACGTTATTCATTACTACTCGCTTTTCACTATTCACTATCCAGTATCCACCATCCAGATGAAGAGCAAGTACATGGAAAATTCAGGGAATTTTCTTGTTTGATGCTTCCCTTGGGCAATAAAGTGGAGGAATAATAATATGTCTCTGCTCGAAAAGCTTCAAGCTTGTCCCTCGTCCAGTTGAGTCCAGTCCAGTTGAGAGAGTGAATGAAGTTTGTTTGTTTGTTTGTTTGTTTGCTGTTTGCTGTTTTCTGGCTTATTCATTTGTTATATCTGTGTACATGTGAATTGGAAATTATGGTCTAGATTCTGGATTCTAGATTTATTTATCTGTGTATTTTAACTGTGTGGTGTTTGTATAGGTCGCTTTTGGTTTGTGATTCGGTACTCGGTACTCGGTACTCTCGGTAGTTGGTAGTTGGTAGTTGGTAGTGGGTAATTTGTATTTAATGCATGTAATAAAAGTGCATTGAAAAGCTTTCTAATGAATAGAGCAAAGAGCAGAGAGGAAAAAGTAAACCCATTGAATCAGAGTACGATTTACCCATTTTATTCAACATCAATTATTATTGCTGTACCACAAGTCAAGTATAGTCAAATAGTCAAGTCAGTTCAGGTTACATAAAACTTTGCTCAAAAACATCTATCTCTCCTTCTCCTGTACAGAATACAGAGTTCAGAGTTTTCCTTCCTTTTTGCTATTTGCTATTTGCTAATTAGCAATACAAACCTATTCAAATCAAAATGACGACCTCGGTGAAATAAAGAAACTCGGTCTCGGTCTTTTCTATAGATAAACTCTTTTGATACACTTTTCATTTGTCCTCTATACTCCTATTCATACTATTCGTATTTTAATGGAACTTGTAATATTGAGATGACAAATGGTACAATAATATACTTAATTTGTATAAAAGGAAGGGTAGTTGATTATATGTACAAGCAATGGTTTGATTTAATAAATTGAAAATGGTCAGAGACTAATTAAAATTACTTGACCATTCATTTGAAGTTGAAATTTACCTTTTTATTCTTGGCTTTTGACTCCTGAGGTCTCAATAATTATACATTATGTACTAAAAATAAAATACAAATCATAAAGTTTGCGTTCATTTAAAAACAAACATAACATCAGAATTGAATAGAAAATTGAATAGTGAAAATATTGGATATTAGTTAGTACTAACAAAAAGGTACAAGCTAAAAGAGTTCATCCCAACAAGTATATTTGTAACTGCCCAATTAAAACAAAAAGTTTTCCTCAAGCTGTAAAAATAACTTACAATTTCAGTAAATTGAAAAATTGTATCTCAGGGAAAGTTATTACAAAAGTATCAAGGTTTTAATAAAGGAATTGTCAATTGTTACAGATATGTCAATTTTATAGATTGGCATTGGCAGTTGTGTGTATATTTTGTATTAGACAAGTTTTTAACAAACAGTTCATAGATATTTCAACCTCCGACCTTTAAAAGGGAACCTGATACATTATGACTTTGAAATAGGTTCAAGTTGAGCTGAACAGAATTGAATGTTGACTGTTTAACAGATGGATGGGTGGATTTCGTTGGATAGATAGATGAAAGAGGAACGAGGAAGAATTGACGAATGAAATGAAAATAATAATAATAATAAAAGTGACGCAAGATGAAGAGATGAAGGGAATCTCACTTGTTTAGCTTTAATTATATCAATAATTAGTTCAAGTCTATCCAAATATTTGCGTCTCTGTCAACAGCCAACAGTCAACACTTTACCTTACAACCTACTTTCAAATACCAAATATTCCCTGTTAAATCCAGAGTCTAGAGTTTAGAATGTAGAATATTGAATCTACATCTTAGTTCTAGGTTCCAGGTTCCACTTTCCAAAATTTCCCGGAACACTTTGCTCGCTTTACAAATCCTCATTTGGTTTCTCTGTGTAAACTGTAAACTAAGAGGTGTAGAACTGTAGACGGTACAAAGTACACAGCAGAGCTTCTCACAATTCACTAATCGAATTCAACTAGCTTTCTCATTCCAGGAATAACGGCCAAGTAAATGTACAAAGACAACTGAGTCCTCCTGAACCTGAATCTTTGTGTAGAAATAGAACAACTAGTATAGTGAAATGAGAGGATACACATCACACATTAGATGAGGAAACCTTAAGCTAGATACATAGATAGATTCTAATCCCCATTATTTTCCATATACTCTAACTAAATACTAGATACTAGACTTTAGTACGAAATGATACTTCAATTTTATACATATTTAGCTGCATATTTAATGCTGCTGAAATTTTGATAATAATCATAACATCCGATTACATTGTTTACAAAATGTAAATTATTTTTCTACAGTCATACACAACCCGAATTTGATATGGATAAGAATTTGGAACTCGGAATCGGATCCTGACTCTGTTTACAAAATTTTACGAATCATTATCATCATCATCTTTAATCTTTAAGCTCTCCTTCTCTTTGGCTCTCTTGACGTTTGACTCTTGACGCTTGACTCTGGGCTTTTGACTCTTGACCTAAATATTGGACAAACAAGTAATTAGAAAAACGGGGAGAGTGCTGACGAGAGTTTTGGAAAATAACAAATAACCGTTTATTTTCCCTCATCCTGAGTTTTGTATTTGTATTTATATTTGTACATGTGTACATTTAGTTGTTTTGAGGATTCAGGCTCAATCAGGATCCGGATGAAAAGAGTATTGGTGAAAAACTTGAAAAACAAATAAATGAAGTACACATTTAGTATTTAGTATTTTGTGTGTATATTGTAGTTGTAGTTGAATTTGTATTTGTATTTGCTACAGCTCAAAGCAATTAGAGCAAAGTATTCAAGTGCATTCAGTCACACAAGTCAAAGAAACTGCATGTAATGCTTTTAGTTTGTAGTTTCTACTACTCTTGTCTTTGAATCCTCCTTACAACTTACAACTGTTCAATTTGGGAGATTTGATATTTGTACATTTGAACAAAAAAAGTGAGTGTGAGTGTAAAAGGATGTTTGTGTGTTTGTGTTTTTGAGAGTGTTCACTGAACACTGTTCAGTGTTCACAGTAAAACTGCAGTGTGAGCAAGCACAATAGAAAGGAAAGAAGAGGATCCAGAGAGAGAGTTAAAAGGAGAAACAGAACCAGCTGAACCGAGCTCAAAGCATTTTTTTTGCTGACGCAAATCGTAAAAGAATATAAAATCATCAATCTTGTCACTTTACAAGTTGAGTTGCATTCAGAAAGCCCATTGAGATTTGAGATCCTGTGCCATGACTGCAGCAACGTTGGCCGTGAATTTCAAATTTCGGATGTCGAATGTCGAATGTCGGATGTTGGACGTCCGACATTTTTTGCACTCTTATTCTTTTTTCTCCTTTTCCTTTATCTCAACTTAAAAATAAATATTGATTTTCTCTGTACGTGTAAGTAGAAAGTAGAATGAACACATTATATACATAATTTTTACGCAGGGTTCATCTTTTGTCCTTTTACTTGGGTTTTGTATTTATGGTTGTTGCTACAACTTTGTTTTCTTTTTCTACAAGGAACTCTGCCCTTGAACTGAAGATTGAAAATGATATAAGGGGAAAAGTTGCAGTGGCATCATTTATCTGTTTTGAGTTTTTTGTTGTGGGCTAAAATCCAAAGTACTTGGGAAAACAGGTCATGTTCCTTGTTGTTCTTGCAATGTTTGTAATTCTAATAATCTTGTAAAAAAAAGTGCATTTCTTTGTTCTTTGTTTTTGCTTTCCAGCAGCTAAAAAGCTCTCAAGGAAATATTTCTTTCTAGACTTTTAATATATTTGAAAGTGCAATGGGGATGATTCAAGTTTCAAGTATCGACTATGACGAACAATAAAAAGAAAAGAGAATGTAATTTGTAATTGGCCTTTGACAAATGAGCCATGAACCAAGCCACTATCAAATATCATAAACACATCGTCATACTATTATTTTCTGAATAAAAAAGATTTACTTTTATATTTCAAGGTCCACTCTTATAGTTGTTTTGAGATAAATAGCCTTTGTATCACTAAACTTGTACAATGTACAAGTACTGTTTAAGCACTGGAATAATTTTTGAACAATTCGTGTTTGGATTTTCATCCTTTTTTGATAAAACGGAGGGTGGGCGGAGGGAAAGTGTCCAGTATCCGGTATCCGGTGTAAAACATAAAAATGTGTGTACATAAAAGTAGGGTGTAAAACAAATTGGAAGAACTTCATACACACACATATGTACAATGTACATATGCCAGCCGTAACAAATAACAAAGTATCAAGACTCGAGACTCAAGACACTTACATATTTTCCTGAGAATACTTGTTTTTAGTTACTTGTAACATTCTCTTCATTCCGTATTCCGTATATGTTGACTTAACTCAACTCCCAATATAGGTACAGATATTGTGTAATACTACTCTATTTTAAAGTCTCAAGCTACAAAACTGTAAACTGTAAACTGTAAACTGCCTATTGGATATTGTGGATATTGGATATGTATAATGTATATTGTATATTGTATATGCTCACATGTAGGATTTATAAGATATAAAAGACACGTATTCCATATTTACAGAGTGTGATCATACTTATATAGCTGATTTATACAGTTAAAGTCAAGTATAAAAATCTGACGATAAATCCTTGGAAAATTCCAACCTATAAATCTAGACTAAAGTTCTTCCTTGTCCTGTAAAAAGTGAGATTAAGGACGTTTTTCATAATCTGTACCGACAGAAAGAAAGCGGAGGGAAAACGGAAAGTGAGGGGAAAGAGGAGGAAAACTGCTTTATTTTACCAGAGCACACAAAGCACAGAACACAGTGTACAGTGTCGAGGGCAAGGAGTAGAGAACAAGAGGAAGTAAAACCAAAAGAAAGAAAGAAAGGAGGGAGGAGAAAAGAGGGAAAGAGGAAGAAAACACTTAAAAAATAGTAAATGTTGTTTCGGGTGAATGGTTGCCGCATGGAATGGAGAACTAAAACAGCTATATAAAAATTTTAAAGTACATATAGATATACGCGTGTACTATTTCCATTGTGCAGCGTACAAACTACATGTTTCACTACCACAAGGAACAATTGCTGATATAGCTAAATCTAAATTCCGTCACCGTTACATCTCTCATGTTTTTAAAGATTACGAACCCTCCCTTCTTTCTACATGTAAAACAATGGTCATGAACATGAACATGAACATGGAACGCGTAACATGGACAAAATGAATGAAATATTGATACCACTATTTTTTTACAGTTTGGATATTTTGTACAAGAACTTTGGGCAGAATATTTCTTGTATTAGCTTTCGATAGTATTATTATTATCACACGGTAAATTTTAACTTGTACAACGTACATGGTATTAAAAATAAAATTGAAACAAAGCCGTGTAAATTTGTGTATTTTGCACCATTTCTGTTTACCTCCAAATGAGAGAAAGGTAAAACAAACCAAAATGGAGAAAAGGGAATTCCATTATTTTGTGTGTGGATTTAAAAGTGAGAGAGTAGTTGGGAAACACCAACATTGCAATTGGCATTCTAAATGCTCCATGTGACTACTATATTATTCTGGTTGTTTTTATCCATGTCAACCACAAATTACAACCAATTTGTTTTCTCATTTGGTTTTCATGTAGGTTCGGAGCCAAAATTACGACCCATCCTCGTCTTCGTACATGGTGGTAAGTTTTCATGGGGAAGCGGAAATCTGTCCGATGGCACAATCCTCGCCGCCTATGGAGACATCCTCGTTGTGACCATACAATACAGGCTTGGAGCTCTCGGTAAGTAATGTCATGTGTAGTGATACACTGTTTATTTTAATCCTGCCGGGTGTGTTGTGTGTGGGATTTCGTGTCCATTTTGTTTTTCTCTTCTTCAGCCTTCAGTTGAGCAAGAGATATCTGTACAAGTAAAAAAACAAGAGCATTTTGTACTTTGTTTTTAAAGCTTGTAGATACATGTATATTGTATTTTCGGTTGTATGGGAATCACCCTTACAGAGTTAAAATTTATCAATATCTTGAACCTGGATACTTGATAAATAACTCACGAGCACATTTTCATTCACACCATCATTTCGAAAATTCGTTTTTATTTTAAGCTGTAGTCAATTACTGAATTACCCGTTTTTATCTACGCATTCACTACGATATTTTTACTTTCAAAGAACACTTTTTCACCTCTTACTCTTACTTTTTTAGGGTTTCTTAATGCCAATCCTTCACCAACATCAAAGCCTCGAGTAGCAAATTATGGACTTATGGACCAAATTGCTGCTCTTCATGTAAGTAGATGTTTTCAATACAAGTACATAAAATATTTCATGCAATTCTTATGTTATCAGTGTAACATAATCAAATGTTTTTGTTTTATTCTGGCATATTTTTTCTAGTGGATAAAAGGTAAGTAAATATCAAGATTGATATTAATATTTATTCAGAATCCAAAATTTAATGGTATTTTTGCCAAACGGTGACAGATATGAAAGATAAAAAGATTAATGATTGATACTTTTGTTTTAATTTATTTTGTAGAAAATGCCGTAGCGTTTTCGGGTGATCCAGATAATATCACACTAATGGGGTATGTAATAATTTTCTTAGAAAGCTTTTACAACACAAAGGTCAAATTAAAGTTTGAGGACTTGTGACTAAATTTTAGTATTCAAATTTCTACAATTAAATGTATTTTTACAGGTATGAAGCCGGTGCTGCCTGTATTTCGTATCTTATGTCTTCACCTGCCGTGATGCCAGGTAGCCAACGAATTATATTTTATATTGACATCATACTTATTACTTATAGCATACATCATGTACAATAATCTAAAAGTAAAACTATCTTTTCAATTTGTGCTCAACTTTTGAGTCTATAAAAGATAAAAGCTTTCCTTTAACAAATACAAATGTTGCATCACAGAGAGCAGATAGTAGACAGCAGACGTCATGCAAAGAGTTGTGATGAGTATTCTTTCTGGTTATTGGTTATAGAAATCCTTTATTCTTTTTGATCGGGGTTGGATTGGTCGTCATAGGCTAGAAAATTGGACAAGTCATGCTAGACAGTTTTCAAGGAAAAGGCCAAAGCCAAAGTCGATTGTCAAACAAATTTTTAATTAAAATTTCTAAATACACAGAAACCAGAAACCTGTAGAGATGAACAGAAAAGTAAATTTTATTTTTAGTTGGTAGTGCCCAACATGTATTGTACCATGTGGATTGAAAATAATCGCACAGTAGAATTAGCTCACAATATTGATGGACATTTTACTAAATTAAACAGAAAGTTTTGAAATTGAAGTAGTACTCATCTTTAAAGTTCATATTGGAGTTGAAGTAAAACTTTTAATTCTTTTAAGCGTTTCCCAAAAGTTTTCTGATCAATTAAGCTTTTTCTACCAGGCTTTTGGAATAATAATATTAAGCTAAAAAGTAAAAAGTAATTCATACATGAATAATAATAATAATTATTATTATTATTATCTTTGTTTTTATTTATTTCAAGATGAAGTACCATAAATTTTTGGTTATTGATAAACTTGTTCATCTGAATAAGTAAAAGTTTTTCCTTTTTATCCAGCTGAGCTTGAGGTTGAGGTTAAGGGAAGGATCAAAGAGGATCGTTAGAAATTCGCATAGCCAAGCAAATTTTGAATAATACCAATGCATGCATGTATGTAAATATAAATAAATATACAGGGACCAAATTCTCCATTCTTGCTTCAGGCTCTCTATCCTCCATTGAAACTCTGAGTGTGCTGCATGATGCACAAAGTAGAGCAGAAATAGGCTTGAGGCATACTGTAGAAATGGATATGAATACTGCTCAAAGGAAAAGTCTGCTTTTTCCATTAAAATGTTTCTTCTACCTTCCTACTTCTTCTCCGACGGGAAGCTACATACACACAAAAGTAAAAGTAAATTGTGTAAATATAGGGAAAGTTCAAAAAGGAAGAGAAAGTTCATACACAAATACAAATACAAATACTAACACAAATATAAACACATATGTGTACCATCTCAAAGTAGATGGATAGTTTGAAAATTTGTGTTTGTCTATGTATATTTAGGGGAAGAAATTTGGTTTGGGAATAAAAATAACCACAGCATACATTTACCATTTACATTTAGGTATACAAAGTACAAAGTACAAAGAGGGATAACTAGTTCAGTATGGAATATGGAGGACGGAAGGGAGGATGATATTTGATGATTGCATGTGAGACGTTAGATGTTTGATGTTGTGTATCTCGATTTAAGGTTCAAGAAGGTACCTTATGTACAATGTACACTGTGCATACAGTATATCTATTACATTTTCATGATGGTTGAAACATGTAAGTGAATTTAGATGGATGAAATGAAGATGAGGAGAGAGAAAGAGAGAGAGAAGCTTTATTGTGCCTGGAAGGTATGTAACTATGGATTTTCATCCTAGTGTATTCTGTACAGTGTACAGTGTATAATGTACAGTGTACGGGGTATTGAGTACTCAACTGAACTGAACTGAGCAAAGTAGAATTGCTTGGAGAAAAATAAGAGAAGAGAATACTGTGGATAAATTGGACAACGATGTAATGTGGTAGTTATGCACACAGTGCATAGTTTACAGTGTACAATATATAGATGCAAGTATTTCTATTTTATAAGGCGGAGAAAATAAAGGAAAGAAAGGGTAGAGAAAATAGTGAAAGGGAAATTGTATTCACTTCTACAGTATCTATACATTGTACATGTATGTGTGTTCTCTATTGTATTCTGTTGTGATCTAATGAAATGTAACCAACTCAATTACTCAATTACTTACTTACTTACTCTTTCACAGGACTGTTTGGCCGCGCCATTCTACTCGCTGGTTCATCTCAAGGTATTAATATGATACATGATAAAAACAAATCGATACATGCAAAAAAATGTCTTGTTTGTTTCATGTTGTAATTAAATAATAAAATGAACAGGAGAAATGTTGATGTGAAATGTAACCAATAAAAAGATATCATAAATTAGAAAATTAGTAAATTCAAATAGTAGAATTTTTATAGTAATAATTTTTGTTTGTTTCTTTGTTTTTTGCAGCCCCGTGGGCTTTAGTGTCCGATCCTTCTGCTGTCGCTGTTGCCTTGGGAGAAGCACTCAATTGTTCCTTGAATGGGCAGTCGGGCGGTAATTCCACGAGGAATGGAAGTCATTCGTCCGGTGGTTCATTCCCCACCACCACAACTCAGGCCACTAGAGAAAGTCAACATGGGAAATCTTCGGGTTCCTACGGATCCTCCAGTTCTAATCAAGATCCTGTCCTCGACTGCCTCAAAAACAAACATTTTTCCTACTTTTCTAAACTTCCTCCGCCCAAATTCTCCGTTGATTTTGGACCGAGCATTGATGGCGTCGTCATCAAACCGGGCTTCCGGGTATGCTAAGCATATTCTTATACAAGTTCTTTAGTTAATCATGTCCATCTAATACAAGAGCATGACGATTTTTCAACTCTTTCTATCGTATTTTTCTAGTTTTGCATGTATGTAAATTCTCACGAGCTGCTTTGTGAATGTACAGCTTTCTAATCCATAAGCTGCCTGCTTTGTAGTTAACAGAAATTACAAATGGTTGTATAATCATCCATATAGTTTTTTGATCCACTTTTATTAACTAGGGAAAGAAAACAAGGAATAAAACTTTTCATACTTTGATGTATTTAATTGACCTTTTGTATTTTCTCTAATTGGATGGAACAAGAACAAAAGAAGGAGCAAATGAAACAAAGCAAAGATAGTCACTCAAAATAGTTCCAGTATCATGAATCATGAATCTTATTCATCTCAAATTTCCTCAATCGTTCAAGATTCTGCATTTCTGTTTATATTCAGTCAATTTTCCAATATATCCGTCCAGCATCAAGAAGAAGAAGGACAACAAGAACAAACCACACACACGTCAATACAGCTGAAGGGAGATGTTGTACGGTTATTTTGAGGAGGAAGCCCAAAGTTACGGATCTTTCCAGCTTCTCACCAACCAGACAAGTAGTCTGCTAAACAGAAATAAGAAAAGCTATACCCTACATAACAGAAAATAGCTATCCATGTACAATGGACAATGTACGAGATAGAGAACAGGGGATAAAAATGTGCAAGAACCGTCATGACTCCAACCTTAATGCGCTTAGCACATTTTATGTCGGAAATCCGATAGAAGGAAAGCTTACACAGGGAAAAAAGAAGACTGCTTGGATGTTTGGATGTTTGGACGGCTCGCTGGCTGACTGGTCCAGCTTAACTTTCACCAATAGACAGTGACTAATGAAAAAAGTTGTTGTGTTGTGTATTTGTGTCTCCCAAGATTCACATCCTATCTATCTACTGTCTACTGTCTACGTTCTACGTTCTACGCACATCTTCCCATACGAAAATCATACAAAAAAGTCAAAACACACATGCAGTTATACTTGTTTATATTATGTATATTGTATATATACGGATCCAGCGAACTTTCACCGTAGGAATTTTGGAGATCAGTTTGTTGTCCTCCTCTTCCTCCTCCTCGTTTTCCCTGTATCATCTCTTTTAATTTCTCTTCTTGAACAACAACCCTTGGAAAAAAAATAGATAAACGTCTTTCTTACTCCTCTTTTTCGTCTTCGATCTAATAAAATAACATACTAAATGTACCTTTAAAAAAATAATAAATTGGTAAAATTTAAAATGGATGAGAAAGACAATGACACTGATGAATTTTTCAACACAGTAATATGACAATGTGAGAAAATGTGAGAATATGTGAGAATATTCTTGTAAAAAACTTGTGTAGAAATACAACAGTAGGTACAAACTAACAAAACTGGTTCATTTCATTTCAGGCATCATTTGTTTCTGACACTTGTAAAATTTGAAATTGATATTTATGAAGCATCTACGTGCTGGAGTTGGCTTGATCTCTTCTTCTTATTTTTTTTGCTCCAGTCTTGAGTCTATTATTTTGTACTTTAATCTTTTTCATTATATATTTTTTATAATATTGCATCTGGTTTTTTATTGAGTCTTCATGTGCTACTGACTGCTGACTGCTGACTACTGAAGCTGAGTGATGAACTCTAGTGTCTAGTTCCTCGTGCCTGGTGCAAATCCATTAAATGCATGTTTGCTGTTGCTGTTTTTTTTTGTGTGTGTGCAAGTAAAAAATGCAGTGAGATTAAATGGACTGACATCATTTCTTTTTCTTTTTGTACTTTTTCTACAAGTATTACACAGATGTTTGTCTTGTCTGTCTAACAACGTAAGTGCGTCTCACAAATGTATGAGACATGAGCAAGATTGCATGTAAAACTTGTGTATTGTACATTGTATCATTTCAACCTAAATTATGATGAAGTATGTGCTGTGTGCTGTTCTTATGTCTTGCGTCTTGTATCATGTGTATGTATATATATGTATGTGTATGTGATGATGATCTGTTCACTGATGTCTCAAGTCTCAATTTTTTTCTGGGTTTTTTTTCATCTTTGGATTTTTTTTATACTTTCTTTGGACAGACGGCGGGTGAGTCGTCCCAAATGGGGAAACGAGACGTGTCCAAAAAGTATGATTTACTATTTGGCCTTTCATCCTTGGAGAAGATGACCGCCTTTAGCGAGGTAATTTCTCTCAACAAACTCCATTACAGCCTTTCATTTACTCAACCTCCTTTATTTACACAACATAGCCTAGTTTTTAGGTAGATACACAAGACACAAGACGACCGACCATCAACCAGCAATTCGATGAATCGAGCAAGAAAGTAAACGGCAGCTGTACATTGTACATTGTACATTGAAGATTGTACATACACAGATATTGCTTCACTTATTTTTTCTATATAGTTGAGATCTGAATACACAACAAACTACATTCATGCAGTAGATACAATATATACAATACAGAGACAAAGAGAGAGAGATAGAGTAGGTACCACAAGGTTTGTAGTCGGTACTCTTTCTGCACAAAGTTGTGTACAAAATACACAACTTTCTCTTCATCTAGAATCCAGAGTCTCGAGTCTCGAGTGTGGAATCTAGAGTCTGTGAGAGAAAGACAAAAGGACAACGAAAACGAAAGCGACAACTGACGACCAACCGAAAAGTTGTACATTCTACACCATTCTGCAGAATAGAACTCTCTCTAATAAAGAGAGAGAAAAGTCAGTGAGCCGTTGAAAAATCTCCTGTAGATTGTAGACATTTTTTTCTATAGGTGCTTTTAGAAGAAACCTGGTCCATTTACTAAACAACTCCATCAAACTGAAATTGTAAACTTGATACAAAAACCAAAGTGGATACCATAGATGTATCTGTAGGTATTCAGTACACTATACAGAAAATAAACCTGTATTTTTTCTTACTTTCTTACTTTCTTAGTTTTGTCCCATCTCTTTCATCTTTCTTCTCTTACTTTAGTATGAAAGTTGATAGTTTAAAGATGTAGGTGCACTTTTCAGCTATGAGCTATCAGTTATGAGGATGCGGTATGTTGTACAAACAGTCTTTTAATCTTGGTAAAAATTTTAAATAAATATTGGTAAGAAATATTGTATTTACAATGTAGATGTCGATATAGATTGTGTCCGTTACTTTCCCTCTATCTAGTTTATTATTTGCATCATGTAAATATTTTATTCGTGTATTTACACAGTAAATCTGGAAATCTGGAAGTACGAGAGAGATGAATATGTACAATGTACAATGTACAGTACACATTTATTAAAAATATTCTTGTTTATGGTGGAAGTCGTAAAGGAAATACAAAATACAAATACAAAATAAGAAATCCAGTTTCCACTTGCCTTGAATATTTGTGGATAGTGTTTGAATGTTTGTGGATTTCATATTCCCTCCGCTGGAGCTTTATACAGGACAACACAACACAACACAGGACGAAACTGGGACTGAGATTTTATAAGAAAAGTTTCTACTTCCACTTTCACTTTTAAGATTCCCAGCTGGAACTGAAATTACACGTACAATCAGCACTATTTCTTTACGGTGCACCTGATGCCAAAAACTCTGCTCAATGCTCAATGTTCAATGTTCATCTGTATATATTTTGTATTTTGTATAGACATGGGTATAAGATATAAATATAGTTTTCTACGTTGTATTTCTAGATTCTAAAAAGTCTACTATAGATTCAGTTCAGTACTTGGGAAGAAAGTATCTAGATTCTAGAATCTAGATTCTAGATGGAAAAGGAAATGAAATGAAGAGGAGATAAGATGAAAGAGAAGGGAGAAAAATAAAGTGAAGGGAAAGATGATCGCGTATCCTAGTAAAGATAGAATGGGGAAGATAGATACAAAATACAAGATATAAGATACAGCAACTTGATACTCAATTCTCAATACTCCACTTACTTGATATAATATTTTATGACTACCTTTAGAATTTATAACTGATTTTCACAAGATTCCTTCTTCATTTTGCTGTTTTGGAGAAATCACATCACATAACATCTCACACTAAAACTCCAAATATCTACCTACAAACTACAAAATACACACTCTCTTTATATTTAGAGACTCTGAGATTCAGTCAATATTGATATTGATACATGTCCAATACAGACTACAAGAACATCTCCTACGTATTTCCCTGGAATTACTCCACATGTCTAAATATCTAATGACTAATGACTTAAAACACACTTACTTAAGTACACAAAACTTATTGAGCCGTTTCAAATTAAGTTGTGCATTACTTGTTTTTTTCGTCTCGAAAAAACATTTTAGTTTTTTAAGGGTGGGTTTTCGAACTTATATTATATGTACATTGTACATAGTGCATAACTGAACATCAGCTCCTGAAGGTTTGCAATTGAAACTCAGCAAACAACCAACAACACATATCTACACTCTATACTTTACACTCTACTCTCTACATCCCTTGGTTTATTTTGACACAGTGTGGATGAAAGTAAACATTTTATTTGATTTCATGTATGATGTGAAGTATTTATGAGTTTTGTAAACAAATTTTGGACTTTTATATTGGCAGGATGACTTGGCTCTGGGATTCGAGGCTCCCCGTCGTGATGCAATACTGAGGACGCTCATCAGGTAAAATTATTATACAATCTACTTTGGGTATTTTGTGCTTGAAATAAAAATTATATTACATGTATATAGATGACCAGTATTATATTTATGTATTCGTAGCAAAACCACATGTATTATTATTATTTGGCACTACAGACAACTCCTGTATATTGTATGTTGTATGATGTATGATGAATAAGATATAAAAGCTAAAGAAACTAATACTTGGCCTTTCTATTTTTTGCCCTTTCACGCCCATCAATGAATCTTTACTCAATCTTCTGTTTGGTTTTTTGGACGTGCTGCTGCTGCTACTGGGATTTCATCAGGAATTCTTATCGCTTTCACCTTAACGAGATTCTCGCCACCATCACGAACGAGTACATCGACTGGGAAAAGTAAGTGAGATGAGACACGCAGTCTCAACTATTTATTCCAGAGACACATCTATCCATCTAATGTTCTTGGTATTTTAAAGAAAGAAACCTTAAGAAAAAGGGAACAGTATACAAACTCTAAATTATTGAGCATTTCACATATCCCGTCATGCATTTGGTACTTGGTTGTGGTCCGTTGTAATTGTAAAGTTAGGAAAACCTTTAGAGTAACAAATTTCTTAATGCATTAACTAATTTCTGTGTGTTTTCTCACAAGTTAAAAATGCCAATGGCGTTTTTGACCATTTCCAGGCTAAAAATAAATCTAATTTTGTTTACCGTTGGCTCACAATTTTCAAGTCTAAAAAGTGGTTGACCAATGCAATTAGCTGGAGCTACAGTTAGTAACAAAAACTTTCATTACATTATATTTAACTCAAACCATGATACTTTTGTTATCTTTCTGTACTCTGTACACTGTACACTGTACACGTTCCTTTCATTCAATTTAACAGAAAATACAGTTCCTTCTTATACTTTTATTACATTCTACTAGTTTAAAAAAGCTTTTTCAAGCTGTTAAAAGAAAACTTGTCAAAAAAGAAGTATTCTTAGAATGAATTGTACTCTATACGAATAGTGGATTGATAATTAAAGTACACACTTTCAGATTTGAGTGCACCGAAAATGTTATGTTATTTCTGCCAGTGAATTAAACCCAATTTTGAGGCGTTCGTTTCTTTTACTGTTTAGACATTAGACATTCGACATTTGTAAAATTCTGTGATTAGATTAAGACCTTGTTTGATACTAATGTTGTGAACCGTAGTCTGTAGTGTATCTTTTATTCTGCAGATATGCCATTTTCTCCCATTTTTCACATTATTTTGTACATTAATATCCCAGGTCTCACGTACAAGTATCCACTTGTGATTTATTTACTTTACGAACGCTAAAGTTTGGCAAAATGAGAAAGAAAGCTTAAAGTATTTTGTATTCTGGTTGTATTTTGGTAGTATCTCGTGTTACCAGATACCACAAGAGTTTCAATATAAAGTTCAAAATCCATAATCCATACATTCAGAGAGAGAAAAATCACTATTCAGAGACGTGATTCAAGATTCAAGATGTTAAATACAGCAGAGTTGGTCTAGCATCTAGCATCTAGATTTTAGGATCCAGAATTTAGATCGTAGACTCTGCATTCTGCATTCTAGAATCTAGATGTTTTGATGTCCATTATGAAAGCTGCCATTTTCAGGAGGAGGTTGGAAAAATATTGACTGTGTATTGTGTATTCTGTCATGTGTTATATTGTGTATATATTTGAGCTGTAAACTGTAAAATCTGAATCTGAAATCTGCATGGAATTTAAATGGATTTGTATAGCTGCTGCTTACACATTACACAGTCAACGGTGAAAATTGTTTTCCAAATCAACATGCACACATATATTTGTATTTTGTGTGGGTGCTTAAAATATGGAGGAGAAGCAACTGTAGTGTGCGAATCTACATGTACATGGAGTAGAATAGAATATTTCATGCCAAATATTGAAAAGGCATAAGGCACACAGATATTTGTGCTTTGTGGAGAAAGCCTAAGCACTAGTTTTGCTGAACTGCCTTGGCTTAACAAAGGGCACAAGCTTTCTTTGACACATAACACATGACACAAAACGGCGTTATGGGTTTCTGCTCACATTGTGTATTGTACAGTGTACAATGTACAATGTACATACATTTTACAGTTCATATGCCATGTGCGTATTATGTATTATTCACGCAATATTTATTCATGTTTTACATACTTTCGGTTTCAACAAATTTGAATTCAAATTCAAATTCAGATCCAGGTTCAGATTCAGATTCAGACTCAAGCTTCTCCGATTGTTAATCCGTATTACAAAAAACATTTCCTGCAGTTTGTATCTATAATCTATAATCTACAATGTACAATTTCAAGTGTCACATGTGAAGTAAACTTTGACCTCGTTACAATTCATCAGATCCTGATACCCTCTGCTTTGAGCTGTCGGGAAAAATTTCCCTCATACACAATACATAACACACAATACATAAAGCTAGAGATACGCATTACGCATGTTGTAAGCTGTAGAATGTTTTCAGTGTAAAATTTTAAACTGATCCACTTCAATTTGTACTATGTGCTACAAGCATTTCAAAAAGATATGTGAATTTTCTAGTTTGGTGGTTATTGTGATCGTTATAATTTTCCCAGCTGAGACTTTATGTTTCTTTTACTCTTATGATATCATCTTTTACTCAAATAGTCATGGACATTAGTTACTTGAAACTTGGAACAGTGAACAGCTTAATGAATCAAAATTATAATCATTTCACACAAAAAATATATATGAGCACGATTCAAACCTCTAGAATCTAGAGTAAAATGGTGATAATAGCTCCCGGAAACAGTTTTTGTTCAATATCTGTGTATTTAAGTGGGATAAAATAATTTCAGTAAAAATTAAAATAATAATATACATCGATGCATCATACTCTATACAAAACCACTTTACTTTATACATTCAAAAACGTAACAACAAATTCTGCATTCCATTGAAATTTTGAATGAGGAGTAGAATTTATAGTTAATATTTTCTATTTCTCGGGAAAATCCTTTCACGAACCTCTCCACTTTTGACGATAAACAAAAAATGGGAAATAAGCAAAAAGCAAATGCTGTTATGTAGACATTCAATTTCACAGCTCCTACAGCTCATGAAAACGCCAACGGGATAAAGGACATTGAACATTAAAAAGGATATGATACATGATGTAACTTTGAGTATTGTAAGCAAAGTTGCACAACAGTACTCAAAACTCAAATATTGAAAAAAATTTATAAAATATTACTGGTGTTACACAATTTGTCTACGATACAAGATACAAGTATGTAATTTTTCATAGCGTGCTTCTGCTAATGTAAATGCTAATTTTCATGAAAATGTACTTGAGACTTTGATCTTTATGGAAAAAATCATATTCATATTCATTAGGAAGTTTTACGTACATGTACTTGAATATCGCTAATCACTATTACTTTTTTTGTTGGCACAAACTCAATTCAAAGATAAATTCAAAGAAAAAGATGTACAAATTAAAAAAGAGTAAAACTTTTATTAGATTCTTCATTATTTTTCAAGCACAACGACTGAAAATTGAGTATATTATGTATTTGATTTTAAAATTCTGGAGAAAATTTGAATTCGGATTCCACTTTGGATTTTTAGCATTTATGTACAAAGTGAATTTGCTTGTGAAACTTGAAATAGAGTATGCAGAAACTGAATTGTGTACTATGAAACTCTGCTGCACAAGATTCATAAAGCATGTTTATGAGTTATTCCTATTGGATTAAGTTGAGTCAAATCTGCACAAATTAAATTTACTGCCTTTGTCATGTCAGTACAGTGCATTGGTTTTGCTTGTGATTTGTGATGAGTGATGAAGAATTTGAGTATTTGAGTGGATCTGAATGTCGATTTGATACTCAATATTGAATATCCCTTGAGAATCCAGAATGGAGAATGGAGAATCAAAAGTAATAATATATCCTGATATGACTTCTCCCTCAAATTAAACTGACATGGTTTACTACCTGAATGAAATGTTGGGTAAATTAAATTTTAAATTTTATGGAGCAATTAAATTGAGTGCATCATTCTCATTTATACTTCTTTTTGATGACTTGAAGTCATTATGAGTTATGAGTCATTTCATCCTCTTGTTAAGCTGCAAATACCTTTGCTTTCATCGTCATCGTTATGGCAAGTCTAGATTCTAGATTCTAGATGAGATTTGCAATGTACATTGGCATGATGGATCTGATTGAATCTTGAATCATGAATCAAGAAACTAAAGCTTACAGAAAGCTAACTTTCAAATTCACAGCAATGGGATTTACTTTCTTGTTTTTATTAAATATTCACACTTCAAAAATGTAGAGTTACCATCATATTTTTGATAATATTTTGAGTTTGGGGTATATTTTAATTATTATAGTAATTAAAATTAGCAGTTAATATAAAATTGTGAATTATTAGATTTTACTACACCTCGGGAATTTTACGAAGCATCCTTGAGGATTTATTTAGATTGAGAGCTACTGATTCTTATTTGCAAATATTAATTGTCATTTTTATCTTGTTTTTTGTCCTACAGGTCAACTCAACATCCAATAACGACTCGAGACTTGACTTTAAATGCTGTCACAGATTGCCTAAGTGTCGCTCCAGTCATTGCAGCAGCGGAAACCCAACAGAGCAATAAGGCATTTTTCTATGTTTTTGATCATGCTACTAAAGACGGCCTATTCAATTATCAGGTATGCTCAAAATTCAAAAGAAATTATAAAATTTATACAAGTACACAATATAATAAATTTTTAAAATCTTTACCTGTTCTTCATTCATGTTTCCTATTTTTTCCTGTTACTTTTGTAGCGATCCGGTGCTGCGGGAGGTGAAGAAATAAACTACATGTTTGGGTATCCTCTGATTGAGCAAGTTCTTGGTCAAGTTCTACCCTTCGTCCCACCACCCATCCCTTCAAACTACACTAAAAGTGAAATGGCCCTTTCAGAACTAGTCATGACATTCCTTTCAAATTTCGTCCATTCTGGGTACGTTTTTTTAAACTGTCGTTAATTCAATTAAATCAGGGAACAATTAACAAATAATGTAATCTATTATTGCGTATTATGCGTTTAAAAAAAAGAAAATGACCTGTTTTTTTCTACGTGGAGAACATACAAAGTATATTTTGTTTCTACATTTTCTAATTAAGAAAGCTACAAATTACAAATTACCCATTTCACATTTTGCACACACATGCAAAATGAAAAATATTTTTCTGATTACTAAATTCCTACTATTACTCCGAATTCAGAATTCAAAGTATCTGTAAATTCCTGCTTGGAAAAAGCTCCGAATCTAACAGAAGGAGACAGAGGGTGCGGATGCTGGTATTGTCAGCACACGTTATCCATTATCGTTTATCGTTTATTTCAAAATGGCGCATTCTGTTGTAAGTTGTAATGTGTATCATGCACACTGCACACTTGTGTAAGACTTGGAAATATTAAGGGTAATAACAAAAAGGAGAATGTTATTAAACTAATTCATATTTTGCTTGTTCCTATACTTTGTTTGTTTCATTAAGCAAAGTACAAGTACAAGTAGGAATACGAATACGAATATGAGTGCGCGTATTAGATAGCAAATGGCAAGTATGGTTGATATTTTAGCAAATGTCTTACATCTTGTAATATTATGGAAGGAGAAAGTTGGGCGTGAGAGAGAGTGAGCGAAGAGCGAAGAGTGTGTGTGGAGTGAGAGGAAATGGGATGGAATGGAATGAAACGACGGATTACAAATAATTATTTTCTCCGTAATGGTTTGGAATTAATTAGCTAATGTTGTGTGTACGTGTGTGTTTGTTGTTATTTTATGTCTTGTTCCTGGTTCCTGTATGGAATGGATGGAATGAACAAATGAAAACAAAACAAACCAAACCAAACAAACAAACTAACGGTTGACGGTACAGAGATCCAAATGAGCCTATGAAAGTGAACGACGTGTGGCCAGTCTCCAAAGAAAAACCACGCTCTAGAAATCCGGCCTGGGAGTCATATGACCTACTGCATCAAAAGTACCTGGAAATTAGCGCGGTACGCTTTTTCATTTTTCATTCCTTCCTATTAAAAGAGTTCCCGTGTATACTTTGTATATTAAAAGTAGTAGTAGTAGTAATACAAGATCATTAAACAACTATTTGTACTGTCTGTTGTAATTTTGTTTGATGTTTTAGTATTACTTAAACCGTTTCAAAAATTGGATTTCGATTGAAACGGTGTACATTGAATTTTAAAAAGTAACATTATGAAATATTTTACTCTCTTTTTTCCAGAATAAAATTCGAGTACGATCACATTATAGAGCTCATCAAATGTCGTTGTGGAACAGGTATGAAAATTATCATTGGCATTGACATTGATTACATAATATAAATAAAAACACGTACATTTGTAATAAGCTTCTTCCCATGAAAAACATGCTTGAAATGTAGTACACTTATTTTGTCAACGGATTGAACATTTGTAACTGAATGAATTAGATGAATATCGTACCAATTAAGTAAAGTTTTCAGGTGTTGAATTTCCAAATAGGTGTAGAAAATAGAAAATAGGTCAACTATGATCTCTGATAGTATATCATGTAAAAATAGAGAGTAGAGAGTACAGTAGTGTATCTTTTAGTTTGGCACCTTTACTGGTTTGAGAGGAAGCAGATTACTCTGAGGCAGTTGGAAATGAAGTGGATGGGTGTCATAAAATAAGGCTCAAATAGTATTATCTTTTCCCGAGAAAAATATAGGTACTCAACTTTTGAACTAATGAAGGATACAAAGTATAATGAAGAAAGTTTGTGATACTTGATATGGAATATGGAATCAGAATAAATGAAGATATAATATCACTAATTACTACACTAGTGAAATAATAATAACTGGCTGAATTTCCCTCTTATTAAGTTTGTCATGGCTTAGTCTTACATCATCTTTATGAATGACAAGTTTTATGGATATTCCGTACATCCATGTTCTCTCAATCTTGATCAATCTTTATCTCTGCTTTAGCTCATGTGACCTTTTTGTTGCGAATCATTTCATGTTTGTTGTTTGTCGTATTCCAATTTTATGTGTACGTGGAGCAGTCAAGAGAAAGTTGCCGAGTATCATCTAAGCTCGGTTTACGATGAGCTAACATAATATGACTACATGTACAATGTACAATGTCCAATGTATTTAGGTACATGCACTAAAAGTAATTACTACAAAGATCTAGACATTAATTATACAAGGTTGTAAAAAATTGCGTACACGGTACACACAACACACAAAATGAGGCATAACATTTTTGTGCCAAAACTAGGCCACTCCACATATAATTCTTTTCCGTGTTATTAGAGTCAGAGAGTTCAGAATGCAATCAATTTTTCATTGGCCAAAATCATACAAGAGTCCATAAATCCGTTTTTCTCTCTCAGCTTTTCCCATACCAGTTTGTATGTGACAAAGTCACCTAATGCAGAACATAGTTGAGCACCAAGACGAACAACGAAAAATGAACAATGTGCTAAAATCATGTCCTAGGTAGTAGCTAGTTTTCCTCTTCTCTTTGTTTATAGGTCAACAACCACCATGTACTACGCACCACGCACTAACAAAATTCCTTCTACGTTATTGCATTAATATTGTATTAGATTATGCACTGTAATAATCATGAGATCGAGATCAAAATTGAGGTTTTCTGACTTTTGACAGGACTGCGTAGGGCCATTCTATTATTGTCATAATCTCCGAGTACCGAGTACCGAATAAGTAATGTTTAGTATATTTTTCCATGATAAATTGAAAATGCGTACAAAGTATTATTGATTATTGAACACACACGTTGACAGAAATTTTATCAATCCATCATATATATTTTTTTAGATAGTTTGCATTCTCTATTTTCCATATAATATATAGGACTAAAAATAGACTAAAAAAGGACTCTTGAAATGGAAATCATGGGCTTATCGTAGGGCGACAGCAATCTTTGATACTTTTCCTCTTTCTTTTTATTATACGTTTTAAATAACGATACGATAAATGATAAAGATCGTTTAATGATAAAATTTTTATTATGCACTTTCACTTTTGTGTGGCTGTACAAATGATAAATGATTGACAAGTTTAAAATGGCATTGTAAATTATAATGCAGTGACAAACGACAGACGTTCGTGCAAGTTTTATGATCTTTTTTAGACTTTTTTCACAGTGTGTAAAGTGTAAATACTGCAAGATTTTGAATATAAATTGTAGATGTAAAGGGAAATCAGGAATTTGTGCGTCTACTTCTACCTTTCTTGTTTAAAAATGTGCGTAGCGAGATTATTACACTTGCACGCTGTAATCTTCTGATTCATTTATAAAACTCCCGTATTCCATACTTGTAGCGGTTTCTGACTAACGCATAAATCTTTTGTCGCCTTTCATATCAAATCTTTAGAAATTCTCGGTGGTTTGCTTTATTATTTTTATGAATTATGAACTTTTGAACTTGTGAGTGTTGGGTATTGCTAGTTCATTTTGACTTTTAAAACACTTACACACGCATGATATATTATTTTCACCCAACAGAATAGTACAAGTAGAATGAAGCATATTATATGTACGAAAATAGATTAGGAAAAGGACAGTTGTAAAAAGTTCATTTATCTATACGGTGATGAATTATCTCAGAATGAAGAACATTGTAAAAGGGGTAAAAAGATACATATTCCACATATAGAACGAGTTGTAAAATACTATGATATGCATATTAAATGTGATGATGTTTTTTGACAGGCTGGTGCCGGAACTGCAACGGAGTGGAGCGCACTATGCATCAACGCAACATAATCGTATGAAAGGTGGTAATGATCCAAAACTCTACGTTGGAAGGTGAGATTCTAGATAAAATGGTGGTCTATACATATAAAATACAAGCCTTCTTTAATTTTGCCCATTTAAAATTTAAACTAATAATCTTGTTTGTGCATATTATACTCATTTCAGTTTGAAACTTCCACAAGAAGAAGAGATTATGAATCCCCTTTTCGAATTTGAAGATCCTGCAGAGTCTGTTTATAGTGGAAATCCGCCAAGTCCTCCAACTACTTGCTTGTCACCTCTCTCCTCCTCATCATCTGCTTCCGGTGGTAGTCCCAATAGTGGTAGTTCTGTACAGTCCAGTAGAGGAAATGAAACCATTGTAGAACCTTCTTATTTTTCACCATACTCCACAGCTCTTTCCGCAACTATTGCCATAGGTAAATACTAAATACAAATATAAAGACAAAACTTGTACTGATCACTAATACTGATGTACATAATACATAATACATATGTTGATTATTCATTGAATTTTGGAAATCCACTTGACTGAAATGTTTGTTTGTTTATTTATTTGCATTTAGGTTGTTCCCTTCTCATTCTCAATGTGTTCATATTTGCCCTCGTCTACTACCAACGGGATAAGAAGAGAGCTGAAGTTCTCAAAGCAAGTCAAAATGAGTCTGAACAATCACAAAGTAATATCAACAATAGTCAAAAGTATGGAGAACCACCTGAATTGCTCAAATCCAATTCCACTTCCCTCCACCAAATTCCACAAGCTTCCGATTCTCAACAACAACAGTCTTCTCAACAACATCAGCAGCAGCAACAACAACAACAACAGTCTGTAATTTCCCATTCAATGTCCGTTTCTCATTCCTCCCATCAAAATATAAGTCTTGGTCATAGAGGAATCTTACTTTCACCTCAACAAGCTCATTCTCATCATCAGTATCAAAATCAAATGATTAATCAAATGATTCCCGGAGCTATGGTCACACTTCCCAGGAGTAATGGTAATGAAAGCATATGAAAAAATATAAAAATACTTTGTATCATTATAAAATTTTGTCAGTACATACATTCATTTTAAAATATATTTTATTCCCGTGTTCTTTTGTTTCTAGGTGGTGTGACATTACCGAAACCTCCACCTCCTCCAAGATCTGTCTCAAATTTTAGCACCTTGCCTCATAAAACGGCAGCAGCTCATTTACAACAACAACAATCAGTGTCTAGTCAAAACTATACAGCTTTTGATGAATTAAAAGTTTAAAATTAAATAAATAAATGAATATAATACCTATATAACCTTATAATATATGTATATATTATATATATGTAAAAACTTATTGAATAAAACTTTGTAATAAAAGTATATGTAAATATCCAAATATATATATATTTAAAAAGTACACATACATATATAATAATTATTATTACCTATTATCTATATACATGTTCTAAGAAATTAAAAATTATTATATCACGATACTTATAAAAAGTTATGTCACTTTCCTTCTCTTTCTCTCTGTTGCGTATATATGTATATGATGT
>JABASP010000778.1:0-40858 GCA_019776565.1 Sminthurinus signatus
TACGTGCATGTATTCTCGTCGCGCATGCGCGAGTTTTATACGCATGTACATACGTGATGGAAATGATGGATTCATCATGGCATTATTCCACAATAATTGAAAGATTGTGAGCCTGTAGTGATACACATTACACATGTACATGCGTGTATTCGGCGTTCGTGTGCCAGCGTCTGCTGTGTAAATTGTAAAATGTTAAGAGTGAAGAGTCTGCTCTCGTTGAGGTACGTATACATACACACGATGTGTCATAAAATGAAATCAAGTACGTCACATTTCACATGTATGCATTCATCTATATTATAAATATAAATTCCCTTTCTATTTCTACTTGTACGCGGTATGCGGTATAAACGTGCAATATGCGTATATGCATTTAAAAAATTATAGGGAAAATCTAAGCATATTATAATCATTCTCATCATCATGTGATGTACTCAATTTGAAAAGGATGAAGATCAGCAGCACATATGCTGGCTTGCTGGCTGGCTTTTTCCATTTTTTTTCTCCACATTTCCATTTTTCGATTACCTTTAAAAACCTACGAGTTTTTGCCTTATTTTCCTTCTTCCTTCATCCTTTTTCCACTCAAATTCGATATTCAAGAGTACAATGTACAATGACAAACCAACCCAGCAACATGCGTGGATTCTTCAATGTGCAATGTACAATGTACATACATGTATGCATAATGTGGACATATATTTCATTTTATTTTATAGCCCCGACTCCCGACTTGACGGCAGCATGAGGCTGCCACGAGACCTTATTTTTCATAAAGCATATACCATGTGAATTGTACAATGTACAATGTACAATGTAGATTGTATGTATACACTTGACGATATTTTTAAGAGTTTTAGTTTTTATGTATAATATATACAATATACAGAGATCGATGCATAAATAATATAATATAATATAATCTGAGGTGGGTCAAGAGCTCTCTATTTTTCCATTTTCCATTCTCCACACAACGTGTGTCAATTCTTTGTAAAATAAGTATAAATTGTATGTAGTTTTTAACCCCAAAATCCCGAAATTCCCAAAATTCATTTTTTATGCTTGTTACTACTATGTGGAATAAAATTAGGGATCAGATACATATTTGGATATTTAAACATGTAAAGAAAGGTTTTCATCTGCCGTTGATGTTTTTTGACTATGTGAAATTTTCTTTCCTTTCATTTTGTATTTTATACGTTGTTAGTATACATTTTTGACATGAGTTACAAAAGGTAGTGCGGACATAAATTAATATTACAGTTTAGACGGTTAGTTTTAATGGATTTTCGGAATTCGGAATTATCATCATCAGACAGCAGTTGCATCTTTCATTGCAGGAGAATTTTCTGGGAAATAGGAGCAGCAAGTTATCTATAAAGTATAAAGTCATCTACTATCTACTATTGATATTGGTGACTACCATTTTAATATACAAGTTGAAACATCTATTGGACTGGCGTGGTAAAGAATAAGCCGATTTTTCATCACTTCACACTTACGTTTATATTTTTTTCAAAGCCACGGGCATAGGTTTATAGTGTGAAAAGGAACGGTTAAAATGTTCGTTTAACGTTAACTGTAAGTAGGATTATTACCTCATTTTGGAATTGTTAGATGTTTAGATGTGGATTGATATAATTTATTGATTGGGTTTGAATGTATTTAGTTGTTGGATTTTAGGACTCTTATTGCATACTTGATTTTACAAAATCAGTTACTTATAGTTTCAGCAGGTTCTTCTGCATATGTATGCATTTTCAAATGGACTAAAGGTTCTTTTAGTTCTTTAGGGAATGCCGATATGGTAAGGTATACATTATACATAGATATATGCTTTTATACTTATATAATAAGGATAATCCACAAATTTAGAGACACAAACATGTAGATACGCGGATTGTGCGGAGAATTGAATTAATAATTGGACAGGGTAAGAATTTCAAGCTCCATCGAAATTATCAGAATTATTAATCAGGTTAAATTGCTAAACGTGTTTCTACTGAAAACTACGGACGCCGTTGTATTATATGATACGATATGATATGATATGATATGGTATGATAGTATTATCATTACAAATCATGATAAAATCTTCTGTCTCTTTATCTCTTCTCCTTTTAAGATTGTCTATGCTTAAATACACATTCACAGACAAACACAAGGCATACATACATTTCTCATTTTCCTCTATCCTTTTCGTATTATATCTACAAAATTCCCATGGATATAGATAAAAGGAAAAAGACAGATAGTAGATAGTTTAAAACACCATGTCTTTTTCAAACCAAACTTTGCTTTTTACCATTACTCTTATTTTAGTTTACGGATTACGGTTGTAGTAAAAATCAGAAAGTTTTCTAAAACTCTAGTTTTTTTTGCAAATAGTTTTCCCAGTAAAAAGCACATTGATGTGGTTGGTGTAGCTTCAATTCTACAGGAATAGAGGAGACGTGAAAACTAGTCATAAAAGTGTTCCTCCAAACCTTTTATATGTTATATTATAAAGGTTTACGGCTTACGATGTACGGTGTACGGCGTACGGTTTACGGCGTTGTAAATACACTAGATTTAAAAATGGCAATGGCAAAATTTTGAGTTTCTTCAAAGTTGAAACTTATAAATTTATCTATATGTGTATAACCGGTAACCAGTAGCCGATAGCCGGTAGCCAGTCAGATGCATAATGAACGGGATTATGTTTACAGTTGGCTCAATGTTCGATGAATGAAACTCAGTCGTACTGCTCTATTTTGCTGTCTTCCTCGTAAACTTTCCGTCACTCTTCTCTATGCTCCTCTTGGCATGTGGTACATACTATATACTATGTAGTACATAGTTTGCTCCAACACACAATTTACGATTAGCAAGTTGGTCAAATCAAGTAGTAAAGTTTGTTGGTTTTTGTTGGATCGTCTTATTTGATTTATACACGAATTTATAATTTAATCATACATCATACATAAAAGCGGGAAGTCGGACTCCTCACCGTACATATTTTACAATTTATAATGTTGGACTACAGACTACCGACTACAGACTACAGACAAGTTGTAGATAGATTGGAGCCAAAAATACACGTGGAAATGTCGATATTATCATATGTATGAAGGAGCAAGGAGTCGAGAGCAGAAATGTATATACAGTATACAGTATTGTAGACTTGGAATCTATGTCCACACGCCAACCTTCAACTGTACACTTTATACTTTATACTTTGTGCTGCTCAATTTTCAATGTGTAAGAGTCAAAATAGTAAAATTGAGAAAGTCAATGCGATGGTAAAATCCATCCATTGGATTGCCTTGAAAAATTCTAATGACTGGAATTCATAGCTGAAATTATAGATGTAGAAAATAGTTATAGTTTTAATGCTTTTCCCTGGGCTTTCTTTTCCTCCAACAAAATTTCAAACTGAACCATTTGTTCATTGGTTTGGGTTGTGTCGCCTATTCTTTCTCATGGGTACAAAACAGTAGACGTCTACACTTTCCAATTTCCAATTCAACTTGAAACTTGAAACTTGTACTCTACAATGTACATGTATTATTACCATGATATTACTTTCAAAATATATAAATGTGTAGAGGTAGAACATAAAACTGGACACAAAATTTCCTCATTGTACATTACGAAAACTTAAACACGAAACTAAACGAGAGGAAAAGCTTTCAACCTCATTTCACAAGCCGGTTGATTGTTATTGTTACACAATACAAATATACCGTACACTGTACACTGTACACTGTACACTACATCATATAGAGCAGGAGAACAGAAGAACACATGACGTTTCCATATAAAATGTTTTACAGCTCAAAGTACAAAATATTATTTATGGCATGAAATTATAGACATAATTGAATAGCGTACAATTTACGATACAATACAACACACAATATATACGATGTAGGATACAATTGCTGTGTAAAGTTTTCTTTAAAAAATATTGTTCCTAGTACAAATTTTTTTGAACCATACCGTTATACCTTATCCCGTTTATCATATTTATATGATACATCATATTCATGTACCGTGTTATCGAATACAGTCTACAGTCTACAGTCTCTGGTCTACACTCTCAACTCTGCATTGATCGATAATGTATTACATCATAAATGTGCAATGCATTTGAAAATGGGCGGAAAACAAATATCAATTTTTTTTGTTATCTACATTTCGTATACATGGCATAAATAAAAAAAAGTTCAAACATTACATTTTTTTTTATAAATGTAAAAAAAAGTGGTAAAAAGCTACCGCCCGTATCTTTTTACGTATCGTCTCCTATCGTAGCGTATCACATCATATCGTATCGTATCGTAATCTAACTCTGTAATTTCATATATTCTCCATAATCCTTTTACGACTAATTCTTTCTCTTTCATTTATAGTGTAGAGTGTATAGTGTAGATTGTACTGTGTACTGGGTATTGTGTATTAATATTATATAGTATTACATGGAGATTGAGATATGGAATCGACGTTTGAAACTAGTACCAGTACATTTATTTATTTCAAACCGGCTTCCATTCAACTTACACTGTACACTGTACACTGTACATTGAGCATTGAACATTGAACATTGAACATTTTAGATATTTATAGATGAAGAAAGAAAGAAAGAACGAGGGAAATTTTTTTTGTTCTTTCTTTCTTTCTCTTTTTTGATCAGCACGCAAAATCCAATCCAATCGCAATTCAGAGAGAGAGAGAGAGAAAAGGAAGAGAAATTTTTTAAAGCGCCATATCTACATGTGAAAGTTGTATAATCCATAACTCTTATTGCTGTATCCCGTTTAGTATGTATGTTGTATGCTGTATGTACAATGTACATAATAGCACGTAGAAAGTAAAAAGTGAACGATGTGAAAGTGAGTGTGGTAGTATGTGAGAATGGAAGAGGGAATAAGGGAAATATATGAGCGATCAACAAGAGTTTCCATGTTTTACTTGATTCCCGGTCTCCGTTTCTCGCTCTCTTTTTCTTCGTCTTCTTCTTCTCGTCTTTCACTTGTACATTGTGCATTGTACATTCTACATTCAATACGTAGATATCAGTACAGCATTCCCTATTGCCGATTGCTCGTAACCCATAACCCGTAACCCGTAAAGAAAGAAAGAAAGAAAGGGGTATAAGCCATAAGAATTTTTTCAATGTGTAGGTAAGGCTTGGGTTTGTTCTTGTAAAATTTACTATAAACATCAAATTGTGTATTGTACACATGTAGGATTGTAGAATGTAGATGGATAAGTTTGTTAAACTTTTAAGCGGATAGTTGAATTCTCCTAGATTATTTCCTATACTATATACTCTATACACTATACACTTTATATTTATACAGTTCCACACAGAGCCAATTCAATTTAGAAGCTCATGCATGTATTGTTATAGATTCTAGATTCTGGATTCTAAAGTACTGAGAAAGAATAGACGTGCACAAATATCAGTATTGTACACTGTACACTGTACACTCCAACTCATTCCACAGTTATCATTATTATTAGTATTATTGTTGTACATATGAGAGGAAAATAAAGTAAGAGAAATATAGAGAATGAATGACGGGGCGAGAGAGAATACTCGAGTTAGAACTGGAGCTACAGCTAGAGCAGACCGTCTGCTGCGATGAGAGAGAAACATGGAGCTTATTTATGGAATATAAAGTTTAATTGATTTACAAGAGAGACAGAATATAGCTATCGATTAAATAATCAATAGTCAACTTGAACTGTACAATAACTCAGAAGATTCAACATGGGAAATTAGTATGCATGTTAGATGTTAGACTTTCTTCTTCTTTCTCCTCTTCTCGTCTTATTATCATTATTTCATTTCTACTGTTGTTCTTGTTCTTTTCCTCCGTCTTATTTTTCAATTCCTTTATCAGATATAAGATATAAAAATTACAGACATTCTACAATCTACATTGTACATGGCTGTTTTTAATATAAAATACACACAGATATGTGAGTAGCAACAAAAAAACAGTCTATGACATTCTTATTTTTTTTCCGTTTCTTTTCTATTTTGTTATTACTCTCCGTCTGCGTTTTGTGACGCTCCTTCTGCTGCCCATTTTCATTTCCTTTTGTCTCTCCCTTCTCGTCCTTTGTCTTTTGTAATTTATACTGTGCTTTGCATATGATACATGGTTTTAGAGTTGTTGTTGGGAAAGATGGATGGAGCATTGCCGAAAAATTAATTCTTGATAAAAATTCATAATAGAAAATTGTCTCTTTAAATTTAATTATTATTGTTATTGTCACTTTCATATTTGATCCATTTATGTTTTTCTTTTCGTGATATTAATCCATTCACCATTCTCCATGAATCAAGTACTTTAGAGTTTATTTTGTACGTGTAATTGGTAAGGTGTATAATGTATAATGACCTCACGTTTTCTTTCAATATCAATCAATTTCCTGAATGAAGAAATGTGCACTTTTTAATTCGTCTCCGTCATTTGTCATTTTTACCTCCAGTCGTCTAATAAAACAAGAATCTCATCAGAATCAAAATAGGAACATGACTCTTTTTGTGACTAATAGTTGCAATAGTAATCATAATTTGAAGAGAAACCCATGAAAATGAAAATAAAAACAAATGCAGGCTTGCTATTTTATTTCTTTTCCTATACATGTGGATTTATACGTATATTTTTATTGAATGATTGAATGGATCTTATAAATACGGTTTTAAGTAAATGGAAAATAGAAAATAGCAAATAGCAAATAGCAAATAGCAAACAACAATCAGAAATCAGGTTGCTGTCACTTTGGACAAATAACTATAAATCCTTGTCACCGTTTCATCAGTATTCTTCTTTTGTTTTATGCATTAGTTGGATTTGGATTCGGATTGGGATTGTCGTATTTTTTAAGGGGTTATTAGTATGATTATTAGCGTTATTATACACAATACACAGTACACAATGTAGAAACAGTATGAATGGGAGAAAAAAATATTAAATGTAGAAAATGAATAGAAAAGGTAAGAAATGAAATGAAAAAAAATGAATCAAGTAGGGAAAGAAGAAAAATAAAAAGGGAAATGTACTTCACTCGAGACTCGAGTCATGATACACAAGACACACTACACACACAGTAACAAATACAAAGTGATTTACAAAGTATACATTATACATGCATGTGTTTTGAAGTATAATGAATATGCATCTCCTCCAGTGTTCAGTGTTCGGTGTTCAGTATGCTCTAAATTGTACAGGAGTTTAGACAATGCAAGTAAAAAATATGAATATGGGATAAAGAGAAATGCTTGAAAGCATGCAACGTTTTTCCTTTACATTCTCTTTCTCTTTGGGTCTGTCTTGGTTCTTGGTTCTTGGTGAAACTCACACAGCCAACAGTCAACAGCCAGCAGAGGTATGAGGCATGAGGCAGGAGTGATAGAAAGGAATTGAAAGGAATAAAAAACAATTTTCTATTCTATTCGAGGAACCGTATTTAGCTTAATCGTCGTTGATTTGATGCGTGAGACTTTGGAGTTGCTCGAGTTTGAGAGTTGATTTTGATGTTGATGTTGATGTGCATGCCATTTTACCATATTCACAATTCACAATTTTATAGAAATACAATTCAACTCGAAATGAAATGAATGGAAACTTTGACTCTTTCTCTCATACTTTCAAACTTGGAAAATCAGAAAACAAGTTAATGCTCATTCAAATATACGAGCAAAGGAGAAAGGAGAGGTGATCCACACAAAATACAATAGTGTATAAATCTAGCATATTTTTATTTAGAGGAAAAGCGAAGAGAGAGTGAGACACGGGAGCTCTTTCCACCGCTATTTCAATTTTCTACATTCTATATTCTGTATATCCTCTGCGAGTAAAAGGAAGCAATCTAACAAATCTGAAAACCCAAATAATCCTCATGATTAGTCAAAATTCCAACTCTTTCGTTTTATTTCTTCAACTTTTGTATACCTCCTTCACTTTCGCTTTCCCTTTCCCCTTTCTTAAATCCTTCATTCTTACTTCTGAGTTAAAAAAAAAGAATGGAAATTGAAAATGGAATACAAGTAAATTCACGGGGAGAAAAGTAAAAAAAAACACAAGGATGAAGAATGAAGAACAAAGGAGAAGGGGAAAAAGTAAATAGAAACAAATAATGGAATGTCTAAATTCTACAGACAAATTTGTCATTCAAGTTTCTACTTGTACGAATCCACACGGTAACAAATCATATGTGTATTATTTTACCTCAAATTCAAATTCAAAAGAAAATCCTCAATTCTTGATTCTCAATCCTCGATTCTTGATCATAGATTCTTGATTCTAGATAGGGAATGGAAAAAAGAGAATTGAATTTAATTCACCTTCCATAGGCATGGCCTGTGTAGA
This sequence comes from Sminthurinus signatus, assembly GCA_019776565.1. Classification (NCBI taxonomy): domain Eukaryota; kingdom Metazoa; phylum Arthropoda; class Collembola; order Symphypleona; family Katiannidae; genus Sminthurinus; species Sminthurinus signatus. The sequence goes on from JABASP010000778.1 coordinate 8,370, forward strand.
TTTGTAGATAGATTTAGTGCATACACTTTATACTTTATACCGTGTGTGTATTATAAGTTATAAGTATAGAGAAGAAAAGAAATGGATTTTCATACTCTGTTTCTTTTTCCTCTCACGTAAATTTCAATAAATTTTACAACTATATATAGTTCACTCATAATATGTAGCTTATACACGTATACCCCTCAACTTTTACCTTTTAACTTTTACCTATGTACATCAACATCAGCAAAACCCTTATAAAATGTTGTATCTGCTTCTCCCCCAAAACTGTCGTGTTCATTCTTAGTTCCGATTGATATACACAAAATGCAAGATACCAGGATATAGGAAATTTCCTCGTGTACATACTTGATGCTTTCATAATAATAATAATAATAATAATGATAATACTGTCCTCTGTAGAAAGTAGATACTTATAATAATGGAAGAGATAGGTACATATACATTTAGAGGGGTTTGCGTGAATTCAAGTCCTTATATTTTTTGATGTTTTTATTCCACGATTTCAATTCACTTTCTACTTTATGGATACTTTCTTCATTTTCTAAATTCTACATTCTACATTCTACATCTTATATTGATCTAAATTGTTTGATTTTGTTTTTCCTCCATCTAAATGCATATTTTTTTCTTAATGTAGAGAAGTAAACTCAAACTTCCACTTGGATTTGGATTTTGACTTGTGAATTTTTAGCTGTATTCCCTTTCAAATTGTCGTACTGAAAAGTCATGGGAGGAGGAGAATTATTAACCAAATGTACATTTCCTCATGTATAACTATGTATTTTATACTTTATTGACATGGACGATAATGCTGATTTTATTCCAATTTCTTAGTACACAACTCCCTGATGAATGAATCTCAATGGAGTTGAATTGAGAATTGAGTTGAGTTGGACACTCATTTTCATTTAAGAGTTGATGTACACATGAAGGTGGATATCTCAAGGACTTTCTCCTTTATGAGTTTGATGATGATGGAAATGAAATTCGGGTATCTGAATGAAATGTGGGGTGTAGTGTGGAATAATAATACATATATAGTTCATATATATGTTTGACTACAAAAACTTTCAACTGGTCGAATCGGGGTTTCGAGCTTCGTGTGAATTTCAAATTAAATAAATAAATGTTGTTTACTTCTCCATGGATTAGACAAGTTTTTTTAGAAATATGGAAGCGAATAAAAAAATCTCAATAATCAATAGGAATTGTTTTATTGCTAAGTAGATACAAGTTGTCTTTTTGTTGCTTTTTATGCTTAGAAATAACATGTGAAGTTGTAAATCCTTTGTCAATTGTTGTAGAATTTGAATGTGGATGTCCAGTGTAAAAATTATTTGCCCTTTGACCTTTTGAATTCAACCTGTTTTATGTACTTGAAATATTCTTTGACATTTTTTTGTACATTGTAAAAGTCTGCTTTTTTACGTAGCAGTACAGTATGTTGGTATTATGTATTAGAAACTGTGCGTCGTTTGTAGTTTGTAGTCTTTAGCTTTTATGTATGAATAAAATAAGTAAAGGAGATTCCAAGTCGCAATCGTAAAAAGTCCGAGAGCTTCCTGCTTACGTACAATTTACAAGAAGTATTTCCTCGTACTCTTGTATATTCATCTTGTATAATTGATAATTATATATGTTAAAACGTTGATTGGATTTTGGATTTAGCGTTCAAAGAAAACTTGGAAAAAAAGATTGTGTGCAGTATAAAGTACAAAGTATCTAAAAAAAAAAATATGCTTCATTACGAAATATTTAGCAAGTAGGAAGAAGACAAATGTCAAGTTGTTTATTATAGTGAGTTTTGAAATGATTTCTAAAAGTTCATGTTGATGTGGAGAGGGTTGAGTTGACCGCAATCGGGAAAATTGAAACAAGTTGTCCGACATGTTGTAATTTGTATTTATATGTCAAAAGTCTGTAGTCTGTAGTCAGTAGTTTGTAGTTTGTAGTGTGTACATCTAAAGCTTGTTTGTTGCAATTGTCAAGCATTTCAAATACTTTTTTATACATGCATTCAAATGTACAATAACATCGATACAAATGGAAATCATGTCATAAATTTTACTTTGAACAAAGTTAAAGTCGTTTGAGACTTGAGACATTCTTCAACTTTTTTTTTGTGAGTGTACGTCATAAAATACGTTGTACGTTGTACATTGTACACAGGATTTGCATGTTTGTGTCTAAACTATCTGTATGAATATCAGAATTAGAATCAGTCTCAGTATCAATATCAGCACGACATACGAACTACAAAGTATGAAATATGAAATGGATATGTACATAATATGATACGATAACATGGACATAAATGACCGTCCTTTTCAATGTCGGAATTCCTAATGCGGAATCAATTGAAATAATGGGCATGTACTAGTTTACATGATTGGAGGGAATTTGTCTCCCTTTTACTATTCAAATTTGAGGATAATCGTAAAAGTGGTAGTTGTCGTTGAAAACATTCCGAGGCTTAATAGAGACATTTGATATTCCGACAAGGCACACGGCACGAGGTACACGGTACAGGTTCTAGTTTCTAGTACAGGTGAACATATGTATGCATGTATGTATTATTGTAAAATTGAGGATTTTGTAAGACAAATCTACCTGTGTCTTCAGAATTGAGAATTGAGAGGTAGTCAATAGGATTGTTTCATTTCATGTATTTCGAGGTTCGAGTTTCTAGTTTCTAGTTTTATCCTCTTGCACAACCAGTGATTATCCTATGATATTTTCTTTTTGAACACAATAAAATTGAAGCTACTCCTTTCTGTGTTCTGTTCCACCTTCTACCTTCTACATTCTACATGCATGCACGCAATGAAATTATATCAATGGCAATGTTTTGAATGGTTTCAGAAATTGAATTCAATTTCAATTCTTTTAAATTGGTTTATGCACGACATGAAGTTTACTGGGGGGATTGGGAAATGGGACTCCTTTAGTTTATTTAATATTCCTGTATGTGCCAAACAAATACAGATATTATGCTGAATGAAATATTCAATCCGTTTAAACAAAACAAAGGTGTTCAAAACATGTGTATGAGTCAATATTCTACTGGCTCACAACTCTTATTATTTTAATTTCAGTGTTTTGACTAAAATACCTTGAACCGGTCAAGCGGGCTACATGCTACATACTACATACATTGTACATTGTACAATGTACAGTACACAGTAATTAAAAGTATGAAATCGGTCTCACCATTCACAAGTATTTATTTATTTATTTACTCTGGCGAGTTACGAGTCACGAGTCGTGAATTCGTGGACTTTGTATTTGATTTTTAATCTAAACACCAATTTTAACTCGTAAAGTAAACCTTTGTACACTTACACTGATTCACCTTTATTAAATTCAATTTTCCATTCCATTTCAGTCCAAGTGTATGTATTTGTCAAATACTGTAATGTTTTAATTACAGTTCTTGTGTTTGGTTAAAGGTTGTGTGGATTGTACAATTTAGACAATGTAAACGCCTCATCTTCTACATAAAAGAGGAAAAGGTGTCAAATCTGGAGTTCTTTGTTGTTACATTGTCAAATTTACAAAGCCACACTGCGGTGCGGTGTTTTTGATTGTTGACAAAGTCCAATCTAAGAAAATAAAACAGCTCTTTCTCTTTACTCGATTATAATAATACATAATATCAAAAACAACAAATGCACACGTGCTTCAACTCGCTCCAACAATAATAATTATTGTCAAACATTGAATTTAAAATAATATGTCATATTTGGGTTTGGACAATGGATAATGGATAATGGAGTCAATGGGAATTTAGACCAAAAGTTGTATTGCACAATCTATTCATGAAAAATGAAAAACCAGGGAACGGGAGATGCACATTGCACATTGTTAAATTTTGGTTGTTCAATCCCTTTTTCTATTTGTCTTTGGAATTTAGTTTCCTTTATTTCCTTATTTCCACTCTCTTGGTAGACTCGTTGTGCATGATTATGTATTCTGTGTGTTACACATGCGGTAAAATTCAATGGATAATTTTGAATAAATTTTTTCCAGAATCCAGAATACAGAATCTAAAATGAAAATATCTGCATCTGCTCATGCATACACACACACACACACACATCACACATCATCTCGTCAGGGGATTTTAACTGGAAATTGGAAGAGGAGGAAAACCCAAAAATTCATTCCATTTTCCTGTACTGTGTACTGTATTATTACATATTAATCGTGAAATGCTCTTCCAAATTTCCATCCATAAATTAGAAAAACTCGCTCCTCTGTAGTGTGTTTGAATCCTGAATGCTGAATACTGAATCCGGAATGAAAGATGAAAGTAGTGCACTGATACAGATAGACTTTATATATTATGCATGCATATTTCTAGGAAGTGTTTGCATTATATAGTAAGCATCTTCTGATATATAGGATATTGGTTTGGTATTGGCTTGTGTTTGTGTTTGTGCAAGATAGATGAAAAGTTACCGATGGGCAGTGCACGTGGTTACGTTAGCACAAGAGAGAGAGACAGAGAAAGAGAAAGAGAGAGTGGGACTTTTTTTCCCAACTATCTACAACCCCATATTTATTTATTACCGCATATGGAAAAAGGAGGAAAAAGATGGAAAGAAGGAAACAATAACACATAAAATGTGAATATACATTATCCATGTATTGTTGTACTATTATTATTATTATTATTTTGAACAAGTATGAGTATTGAAAATATAATAGAATTTATAATGTAACGTAAAACGTAACGCTCAAAATGTTCATAATATGGATACCTATTTTCTTTTTCTCTCTTTATCTCTTTTTTTTCTTCTTTGCATATGCATTTTTTCCCCATTTTCCAATACATTTGTACTTTGTACTTGTTGTTTTGTATTTTGTATTTGTATTTCAGGATTCGAATATTCGAATAAGGGTTGAGCTTGCAATAAAATAAAATAAAATATGCGCGGAAAATGTTCAGTGTTCAGTGTTCATGTATTGGAAAGTAATATATTGGAATCATGTAAGTTTTGTCGAGTGTCGAGTGTTTTTGAATAGGGAACAAGAGTCTGGAATCTAGAGTGTAGAGTGTAGAGTGTAGAACACAAGGACAAAAAGAAATTCATAATAAATTTCCTCATGTATGTAACGACAAACCAAGTAAACCAACCAAACTGTGTAATGTGTAATATGTAAAATGTAGGAACAAATAGTTGCATACATGCATTATCATGTATGCAGATACATAATACATAATACACAATGCACAATATAAAATACACACATGACTAAGTATGACGACGAACGAAGAGTGAAGAGTGAACAGTTACGACTGCGACAATCGACTACAAGAACATACCCTGTAGAGTTTTGTATGGGAATATGAATAGATTAGAGATGCTTTTAGTATCCATATGGAAATCTGTATAATCATAAATTTTGGGGTGAAAAAGGGAGAGAAGAGGAAAAGAGAGGAAGAGAGAGATTTCTACAGTTGATTCGTTGACATTATTTTATTTTATGTTCTCTTCTGCATATTTCCTATTATTGATTTCATTATTCCATTTCAGAGTCGCAAGATATACTCACATTTACACACATACACAGCACACGCACTTACATCCAAAGGAGAATGGAAAATGGAGATAGATACAAGATTGAAAGGGAAATGTCTGACTCAATCTGTAATGAAACTTTTGATCGGTCGGATCTGGTCCAAATCATGTAAAATTGTACAACCTCATAACAATTTACAATAACATTTTTCAATTTGAATTCAAACTGAAATATTTTTTTCAATCCACAATACTTTTTTTCTTTTTTATTTGAATTTGAATTTTAAATAGCCTAATGCTTTTTTGGTACTTTAGTCTATTTTGAAACCATCGTGAATCAAAAAATATAGTTTTTAATCTTTTTAAAATTTTGAATTTAATTTTAAAGCTGAAATTAGAAAAGAGTCAAATTCATCTGTAAATCGTTCATGGGATAGAAATGACATGAAAATGACAAGTAAAATCAAAATTATAAAGTCCAGCTGGCACAAAAATGAATATAAAGTAAAAACGTTTAAATTGTTAAGTAAAAAGTTGTACATATGAGTAATGAAATTTTGAAAGGCCGCCCTCTGTTATGATACATTAATGTATGAAAATAAAGTTTTGTAAAGATAAAAGGTAGACACGAGAAACTGCACTGTAAACTGTAAACGGACGCAGCACGTACCATATATATACTATTGTAACTACACAGAATACAGGAGATACAAGTACATGAAAAAAAGAGTGAAAAATAATAATGAAACTCTGTCCAAAATCCAAACAGCATGTTTTATAATGTATGGATACAGATTAATGTGTTTTGTAGAAAAAAAGCAGAAAAAAGGGAGAAAAAAAAACAACTGTTTGTGTCGATAGTGGATAGTGGATACAATGTATCCAGTTAAAATTTGAATTGAATTCATTTCAGAATCATTTCTCTCGCTATTCAGTCCACCGGCCTACTTGATCTGTACATGTCGATATAAACATGTTACAAATGTATATGTGTATACATTTTTATATGAACTGGCTGTTAGTTGTTGTCAATTTTGGATGGGTTTCCAAACCCTACGGGCATCTGATTTCCAGATTTTTGTATAAAAGTGAAAAACATCTGGCGTGTGTGTACTTTGTACTTTGTACGTAGGAAAAGGGTCTTTGTACGTTTCTGCTGAAAACCCAAAACTCGAAAAATCCAAAAATCTACATCCATAGATGTACACTTGTAAGTTGTAAGCTGAAGGATGAAGGAAAAGGAAAACTCAAAGATATAAAACCAAATTTGTACATATATTACATATTATGTACATTGTACATAGTTTTGGGGATATATTAACATTATTACAGATCTGAAACCTCATCTCTCATCTCATCCTTATGCACCGTCCAACATATGTAATATGTATACAACTTGTATGTATTCAGACACTGTCAATTGTGAATATTTTACACAAGTTGAAAGGTACAGGGAAAAAATGCAGTTTTACTACAAAAAACCTGAAGCAAGTCGATAGATCATTGTAAATTCTACATTCTACACACATGGCATGGCACACGTATGTCAAAGTTAGCACACTTACGAAGGGATAAAGAGCCTAAAGAGAATCGATAAGCATCAATATCCTTATTGTTCAAGGAGAAAACATAACCACATTTGAATTTTAACACACCATTTTCCACAATCTACCCCTTTACTACGATAAAATAGATTAAAAGAATTTACTTGATTAGGAATTTGTAAAACAGTTTTAATTTTGCAAACTTGAGCGTGCTTAGGACATTTTTTAGGTAAAATATTTTACTTTCTTTTACTTTACTTTTTTTATTTTATTCTATTTTGGTTGATTGTTTTTGTTACAGTAAAATAAAGATAAGCTTAGATTTGAAAAAATAATTGAAGAGGGAGGACATTTTCTCCAGTTGATACAGTTGTGAATTCTATAATGATGAGTGACGGTGACGGTGAAGCATTTTCAAAGCCATGTCCTGTGCATAAAACACAAAAGTACAGATGTGCATTCAACATTAGAAATTCTAGGTACATGTATGTATTTTGTATTTTAGCTTTAAGCTTTTTGTATTCCACAAATAAAAAAATATGATATACATTCTATCAGATTTTTTTTTACTTACTTTACCCAATTCCCAATTTCCGATTTCCACATTTTACTCCGTTTTTTTCCAAGAGATTAGCTCCATTTTTTAAACATAATAGGATACGCTTTGTGCAAAAGGGAATTATTTTCAATGATGTTGATTCCTCGTTTCCACTTTTCCTTTCTCTGTGTTTCTCTTTGGATATTGCAGTGGGTAGTGGACAGTTTTTTTTTACAGCTTTGGAACATAATTTAAGTCACAATTACATTCAGGAAATACAATACCCAGGAAAATGAGGCAGACGGTTAATCTCTCCACGTAAAAATAAAAATGAAAATGAAAGGGAAAATGAATGAAAACACATAAAAAAAAGAAGGGAAATTTATAAAAAAACTCAAGTTTAGAATTTTGTAAATAAAAACTCTCTGTACGAATGTACAAAACTGAAGGCAACACATCGTTTTAGATTTGATTCATCATCATTATAATCCTTGTGTGTATTTTATCGTATGTCGTACGTCTGATGTCGGTGGTTGGCAAACGCCTCATTTTTATCCAAAACACATGGTTACATTTTACAATACTTTAGGCTCAATTCGGATTCTGAATCTAAATTTCAACTTTCAAGTAAACGGTAAATGGTAAAAAGTAAAAAGGTTGTTATCAGCAATTGAAAATCTATAGATGTCCACAATTTCAATAGTTTTACTTTGGAATTCCCTACTGGAAAAGAGTGTGGAAAATGGTCCAAGTTAAAGTTAAAGACCACAATGTACAATGTATTTTGTATTATTTATTATGAAGGGGAGAAACAACAGAGAGAAGGAAGACGAAGACCCCCTAATAATTTAAATGTGTCTCATCCAACATTCAAATGGAATCCGCCCCTCCTTCTTTTTGTTTCCTTGGTCCACTTGATTGGATTGCTGTGCTTGCGATATCCTTCATGACAACCATCCGTTCTTCATACATAAATACATACAAGATATGTATATACATTGTCTACATTAATTTTCTTGCATGGAGAAAAAGTCACATTTCCACCCGAAATGAGTTTGGTTGGAAAATTATCTTGGCCATTATTACTCTCTTCCAGTCTTCTATCTAATGTAGATTCTAGTCCACCGGACCTTCAATACTCTTCATGCATGTACAATGTATAATGTACAATGCCCAATGTTCATGCAGTTTCACTCCAACACTCCCTTTACATTTTGACTCCTCTTTTTCCCTTTTGCACTCTTCCTCTGCTACTGCCAATTCGATACCCATGATGTAATGCGTAATAAGTAATAATAATATGCATACGTGTGTATTACAAATTTACCAGTCCTCAATTTTCACTAATCTCAATTCCTCCGTTATCGTCCGCCACCCAATTACTTTCAACGACTATAAATGCTCCGATTATGCATATAATCAAGGTCTACAATGTACAATATACTTGTTCAATTATATAATACATGTACACTGTACACCCTCTTATTTTCCTATCCTCACCAAGTTCCCTTGGCCTGGTAAATGGTAAATTGTAAATGGTAGAGTGTGGAGTGTTATTAATTTGTAGCCATGCAAACAAATTTGTACTATAATAGCATCAATCTAGTATCTAGTATCTAGTTTTCCTATGATATTATTATACAAAATTGTTTCAAACCTTGTCATGCCACAAATGTATTTATCAGTATTTCTTTATTTGCGTCGGCATCATACATCTATTGTTTTTTAGATAACACTTGACTCACAATCAATGAAAGACGAGGATTTACCTCAATAGTTCTTTTCAAGTAACTCTACTGCTCATGTCATTCAGATTTAGAATGAAATAAAACTAATGCATTGTTCATTGTACATTGTACACTGAGGTTTTATTGTGAGAGAAAAAGAAGCTGTGGTTGGTACTTTGTACTTTGTACTTTCTTTGAGAAGAGTGCATTGACTATTGTACACTATACACTCTACACTCTGTGTGCAACGTCGTCAGATGAGATTTCTAAAGCAATGCCTTGTACATTGTACATTGAGCATTGAGAATTGTGCATTGTGCATTGGGAGCTAACTGTTGCATGTCTCCGTCTACGATCAACCAGGAGCAGGATCAAGAGCACGAGGTTTCTATTTCTCCATTCTACCAAAGTACCTATAGCTGGTTGGTTACAGAGTACATTCAAGCAGAGTACAGAGCACATTCAAGCTCAGTGCAATATTGTACAGTACAGGACTGTGTGCGGAAGAGTAGAGTGCAGAATGCAACTTGAGTTCTCGGTCAATTTGTACGTCCTCCGTATAGTCGGTACTGCATATAGGTTGTACGTTGTAGGTCGTAGTTATACCGATAGTTTCTTTGTACGCTGTAGGCTGTAGGTTGTAGGTTGTAGGAGGTAAATGGTAGGTGGTAGGTATATACACAATGTTAGGCATGCAGTTGGTAAAGAAGCAGAGACGAGACTGGATACTGGATACTGGATAGTGGATACATGTAGAAAATAGAATATAGAAGAGTGGAATATCTACGTGCATGAAGGTCGGTTCATACAACCTCCGATACAAGTACAAACGCTTTCCTTTTTCCTCCTTTCCTTCCCGGTGTGATGATAGTTGATAGTCCTCGTGGAGTGTAGGAAAGTTGAGCTCGGATTTGGATTTGGATCTGAATCTGGATTCAAAGCTTAAGGGAAGACTGGTTTGGTTTGGTCTGGTCTATATTCTAGTATCCAGTACAAGTAAGAACGCAACTGAGAGTTGGGCTGACTGAATGAATGAATGAGTGAGTGAGTGAGTGAGTGAATGGCTGGATGGTTGGTGTTTTTCATGCCGGCTGGTTGATATGGTTGTTGTTCAGCAGGTGAATCACATTATCAAAGGAACCCACAAAACTTGCAACTTGCCATTGTGACCATCTCTTTCTCTGCTCTAAATATCTATCTGTCTATACTATCTGTACAATGTATAATAAAATACAATACTTTCTTGTATACCTTGTACTTGTACCACAACAGATTCTCAGTTCAAGTATGTCACATATCACATATCGCATCTAGTGATACAAAACTAGAAACTAGATAATACTCACGTTGCACGAAGTAGTTTTCTACCCACTTTTATACAGATAAAATGCTTATCAGATGACATTGACATTGAGAATAATTTGCGTTGCAATAGCATTTGAATTATTTACCACATTATTTTCAGTTACTACATAAAAGAAGAGTTCCTTGTTAATTGTTCATATTTCAATCGTAAATTTCTTTTAAACGCCTATTTTGTCCTTTTGATTCAGTACAGAATAAATACGATGAATAAATAATAGCTAATGTATACAAGTTATAAGTGTAGGGGGTTTTGTTGTTTTGTTTCAAAAAAAGGCAGAGAATGTTGTGGGTTACTTAATAAAAAAGTGGAAGATGATGATAGAGGTCTGGAGGTCTGGAGGTCTGGAGGTCTATAAAGACTATTACTTTTTGACAGTGTTTATGTCCGACTTGAACAATAGAAATGGACTTTGAATGGGTAAAAAAATCGAGGGCGTTACTTGATAAATGACAGCCTCTGTTGGGAGTTTGGAGTTTGGAGCTTCATGTGTTTATGTGTTCTTTTTTTTAGTCCGTGTTGAATGTTAGTACATGAAAAGGGGGATGATTTGAGACTTGGACTTGGATTTGGACTTTGATTCCTTGTTTTTTAGGGTGGTAAAAAAGGGCAGCAATTGGAATCAATCTCAATGGCTCAAGCTCAAGAGGGGATGAATTTGGAATTTGGATGGGAATAAAAGATGAAAAACCATCAATTGTCATACAACTAGTCGTAGTGTCAAATTTTATTTGCATATTTACTCCTTAGTCTAAATTTCGTAAAATATGGTACTTCAAATCTACACAATGTACACACATTTTAAATATGGCTGAATCTAGAATCTAGTCTGATGTTCAAAAAGCTGTGGTTACATTGTGTACATAATATTTATATAGATCCTCTATATATAATATATTGTATTGTTCCCCCAGTTTCCATCCCCATGTGGATGATGACGACTCGAATAATAAAATAATGAGTCAGGGAGGGAATCCCATGTACAATGTACATGCGGTCGGTATATTAAACATTAAATACTGAGCATTACGTGTTCAATGAGATATGTAGCTTCTGTTATGTATGTCGTAAATGAGATTTGTGTGTATAGTTGGCAATTTCTAGACACATGTACATACTTGTTTGGTACTTGGAGAAGAAAAATTCAATGCATCTTGCAATCCCTCTCTTTCACCCTAACCCTTCCCCTTCTATTTTCCAAACTGCCCCAACCCTTTCAATTACATTCATTGATTCATTCATTCACATTCATTTTCAGATATTCAAGGGTCTAGAATCTAGAATCCAGAATCCAGAATTTAGAACATAGACATAGAAATAGACAGTCTAGCACGCGCTACCCTGTCCCTTTTTTCTTCTCTCTCTCTCTCTCTTCGTGGATTAGCACTTCCTGCAGAGACAGAGAAACAGAGAGAGAGAGAGTAAGCTCTCGTCTTATTTTTCTCTTCATACATTTTCATATAGACTTTGTCAAAATTACACACCCTACAACATTGAAGCGTAGTCTTCACTGAAATCACAAATATCTACAACACACTACAAAATACAATGAGATTCAGAACGGACTGAAAGATCCATTTCAAATCTATCCAAGTACTTTATTTTGTACATTATGCAGAAAAGCCTATAACCCTTTCATGCTCTATTCTAATATCTAATAGCATAGATATTAGATAAATACTTGCATCACGTCAAAAATTCTATGAACCCTGTTCATTGTTATTACACTGACAAGATCCCGCTTCCAATTCCAATACCAATATCAATACCGATCTTCACCGTCATTATGATGACGTATTCTGAATTCTGATATGTTTAAATAGTATACAATATATTTCTGTAGTCTACAGTAATAACGATCGTATTCCAACTATTTTCATACGTAAGGTTAGTAAATAATATCTCTTATTTCTTTAATCATGAATTTTTGGTCAATAGTACTTTTTTTCCTCTTCTGAGTTCTAAAATGAGGAAGAAAATTGAAAGGATAAAGAGTTTTTCACATAAAAATATAGATCTTCATTTTACTCATCATATCATATCATTTCATTTTCAGAATACAGAATTCAGAATTTACTACTTACAAAGTGCAAAATAGTACCTACAAGTTTATGTTTGAGCAAGAGTAAACTGGAGACTGATATTTCCTCTCTTGTTGTAAATTAACAAACTTTTCTCACCATTCCTATTCCTATTCGTATTTGTGTTTGTATTCGTATTCATTTTCGTGTTCGTGGAAGGGTCAGAGAAATTGAGTTGGAAGTGAGAAAGAGCTTGTGCACACTGCACACTACACACAGAGCTCACTATACTTATCAATTGAGGAAGGATTAAGGATTTTCTTTTCCATCTCACAGGTCATCATCAGACGGTCATGCCATCGTCATTTCATGCAAAGGATATCCGTAGATGAATAGATGGATAGATAGATATTTATATATTTAGATGGAAATGCGGGGGAAAGAAGGAGTGAATCAACCAAACCATACTAGTCCAAGATGAGTTTCATTTTCTATTGGAAAATTCCAAATTGAACCTGAAACTTAATTCATACGAAACCCCCTCCTACTTAATATATTACCAACTTTTCCTATACTCCCATCTTATAACTAATAACTAATAAAGTATATGCATTGTGGTCTTTTCCTTCTTTGGGGTTCCTTCTTTCCACACTTTAATACTTCCACCGATTGAGAATTGAGCAATGTACTCTGATCTGCTGAATGAATATGCGTACATTTCTTTCATTGTAGATATCTGAAGGAGGATTTTGTAGGTTTTCTTAATCGTGTGATACATGTCATGACCATTCCGTGTTACAAAATTCAAAACACAAAACACAACACACAAAACAAGCACGTCTAATTTCTACTCTATCATCCCATTATTTTATCATGTTTTTCATTTAATACTCTCGCCTACATGTATGGTTTACAATTTACAATTCAGCTGTATGGTATAAAATACATTTGTACAATTCATTTCGAAATTGAAATCTACTTACTTTTTATTTAATAGCGTCTAATAGCGTTTAATATTTTTTGTATTATTACTCTTTCTTTTCAACATGTGTAAAATGTGTACTTTTCCATTTTCATCCTCGTCCTGAACCAAATTGGGAGAGGAAATTGAAACTTGAGTAAACATTTGTACAAATATTATACACAGTACACAGGTTGAAATCACTTGGTAGTGTATGCGTATAGCGTATATGCAATCGTGACATCATCATGGAAAAGTTTGTTCTTTTTTCATTTTTGACATAATACTATGATACGACAGAACGGGGTTTTGAGAGGACAGAAAGCGGCGAAAAATAGGAAACCGTGTAGATAAAATAAAATAAAGGGAAAGTAGAGGAAAGAATCGAGCTCTAAATTGGTTTTTCAAATTAACCATAAAGTCATAACCATGGAGTATGGAGCATGGAGTATACTGTATACTAGATACGTTCAGCAGTGCAGAGTGTAGAGTGTAGAGTGATGATTGACTTGTTTCCTTCTGCATGTGCTGTGCTGTGTTGTGTGCTGTGTGTGAAGAAAGAGGAGGATGTAATCACCATTAACATCAGAGACTGGAGCACTTATAAAATGTACACACATTATCCATGTATGTTGTATAATGTACAATGTACATTGTACATGTATACATTTATACATTTAGAAGAGTAAATGGATCAAAAATGAATGCATCGAATGGAGTAACATTTAGAGTTGTATAGTTTTGATATGTCATGTGAATCATCTAAAGTCTAGAGTCTAGAGTCGACAGTCTAAACTATCACTCACATTTGAGTTTTCCATGAAAAGAAACAACTAGAGTCGAAATCAAACATGTATATAATATATATATAAGCGAGATGATTTTTGTGAACATGGATTATTATTATTACGCATTTTCTTTTTTTATTGTTCCATTTAATTTCATAATTAGAAGGAGAGGAGATATTGTTTTATTTTTGTTATTTGGTATTTGGTATTTCGCAAGTTTCATCATCATTGACTTGTTTTTAATTTTGATTTTCATTAGTTTCAATCATCATGACTTTTTGTAATACTTGCTTGAAATTACATGATTCCAATCCCAACTGGAAATTATGGAATAAATCTTTGTAATAGTTTTTGTTTTCATTTTGTACTGTGAATTGGGAATTGGGAATTGTCAAATATCATACCTACAAGTACACAAGTATGAAATACACAAAATACGAATCACAAATGTCTCGTTGGTATAATCCTCATAGAAAGAAATCAGGAATCAGATAAAATGAAAGAACAGAGAAAAAAGAAAAAAGAATCTGGAAAATAAAATAGAAATTATTACATTATGTTTTGTTGTATCACGAATCAACTGCCATTTTATGTATTGAGTTTATGTATTTAGAAATTCATGGAGAATGGAGAATGGAGAAAACCAAAACCCAAGAACCAAGAAATATAATAATATAATGTACAATCTCTCTTATTCATATGTTTATATATCTGTGTATGGGGGAGTTTTGTAGTTAAGGCTGGAAGTGGAGAGTCGTGGACTTTTTCTTTCTCCGTTTCTCAATCAAATTCGACGGGGGTATTAGACACTGCCTACACAAATTTATGATATATCTACATTCTACATTCTACATAGTACATGCAGACACATGTGAATATGATATGTACTGATTTTTAGATAGTGGTAGAAAGTTGCAAGTTGCAAACTCTATGTAGAATCTACAATGTACAGTGTACAGTGTACAGTGAGTAGAGAGAAAAGTCAAGACGGCAATATTTCTTCTCGATCAATATCTGAGCCGTCCACGTTATTTTTTCTTCTCTCTTCTCTTTGCCTTTCTACTTTCTACTTTTGCTGTCCACACATAACTTTGAAGTATGTTGAGTTCAAGAGACAGAGACAGAGACAGAAAAGAGAGAATCCGATACTTGTGACTTGTGACTGTATTGTATATAATTGGACAGCGCCATAGTTCATAACTCTGTTCAGTTCTCGTCCACCCAGTCTCTACTCTCTACTCTCTTCTCCTTTGCTCTGCCTCTTTAGGTCTTCGTCGTAAACCGTAAAAATCTCATACAAGGCATAATATAACATGCAATATAAAACGTAAAATACCAATATCAAAATATAAACTCTACTCATAACAATTTTTGGAAAACTATTTCTATCTTTTGACTCCATTTTATTCCTTCGTTTCCAAATGCAAAGGTTGAACTATAGATATTATTATGTTATCTCTGGTTATAATTTGTCGTTTGTCATTTGACTTGACAATTGACCATTGACCATTGACCATTAAAACTTGTATTGTGTTGTTGTTATTATTTTGTACTGTTGGAAGTTTTCTCGTTTTTAATTACAATTTACAAAAACAATAGTATTTTATATTTTATCTTTTGTAGTTATTTTTCTTATCCTGTGAGTACAATTTATTATTTAAAAGGACATTAGGCATGAAGCATTTTGTACGAGGTTGTTTTCTTGATCCTTGATCATTGGTTTTTGCCGTTTGTCTCGCAATGTATTTGTCATTTTGACAAATGCATGGTGAGAAGCCTTTTAAATTGGCATAAATTAATAAAGGATTTGTAGTCAAAAAATATGTACATTGTACATATTTTACTTTATTATTTCAACCAAAGCAAACCAAACCTAACTAATTTGAAATCTCAAGCTCAACTAAAGTCTAATAAGGCTAGTCTGTTCAATGAACAGTGTTCATTGTTCATGTTTAAATGTATTATATTATAAAGCATGTTTGCTATTATAACCGAGTCATTGAGAATTGAAAAGAAGGCCAAAAAAGTCAACCGTCACATGATATGTACATTGTACATGTAAATCTACAACTTTTAAGTAGATTCTAAATTCTCTAGAATCTAAATTCCCCAGAAGAAAAAACTAAAGGAGAGAATAATAAGTAGATAAATGTAAAATAAGCTTCCTTCTTCTTCCTTTCTCTCCTGCCAAAAGTTCAATTTTATCCTTTTGTATATAAAGATATGATATAATGTATGAGTTTGGAGTTTACCTTGTTGAGAATTATGCCAATAGTAAATAGTAGGTACTGGAACTGGTACACTCACATATGACATGACATGTGTGTTTAATGCTTACTCATTCAAAATTCAACATTACAGTTTTTTTTCTTTCGTCCTACTTGTAAATCTGCATGTATGGAATACGGAGTGTGGAATCCATATACTGTCTTATGAATGAATGCATACATGAATGCATATTTTTTGAATTTAAAGCACTAGGACGAGTGTGTGAGTTGTGAGTGTGTGTAGTGTGTGTAGTGTGTACATGTCAAAAGCTCAAGTTAAAGTTGGAATTGGAAGAGGCAGGAGCTTTACACATGTAAATACATACACACAAATACATATGCACAATCACACATTCAACGTCCAAGAACTCTTTCTCTCTCTTTCACTCTCTGTGCCTGTCTCTCGCATGTGAAATTTATATTTCCATATTTTAAAGCCGAACTGAAGCCAATGGAATGCAAACAAGAGAATTTCACTTGAGCCTCCAACTTGAGACTTTTGAAGCAACTCTCTCTTTTTTTCTCCTTCCTCGATCCTCGATCCCCGTCCTCTATTGTGTGAATATTTTCTCGAGACTTTATTTTTCATTCAAACCCCTTACTCTCCTATTCTCCTACTCTCCATCTCCATCTATCTATCTACATTTCATATTCCATTGCCTGCTGTGTATGAAGTTGGAATTTCAATAGTTTTCCCTTTAAAAATACATGTAAATATACAAGAAAGATCACATAGTCACATATGTATTTGTGGATACATTTTTTATATCTTTATATCTATCTTCTTCTATCGACGGACTGTTGGGGAAGAAAAATTCAAATTCAAATTCAAACTCAAATTCAAATTCAACAAAAACGTGCTACAGATAAAAGTGGATGGTTATGTGAGGACATTATATCTTATATGTTATATTTTGTTACGACTATGCGTTGTGTAATGTGTACGGTGTACGTTGTACGTACAATTTAACAATAGTACAAAGGCTTTAAAGTGCTGCCTTCATTTCTCCTTTCTATAATCTTCACTCTCCACTCTACACTCTACACCTACGCCTAAATGGGAACATGTCGTATGATATACAATATACATTATACATGGTAAAGCTGAGAGTAATATTGATTGAAGACGGAAGGGGAAAAAGTAAAGGAAAAGGAAAGGGAAAAAATGAGAACGTCAATGAGGAATAAACATGAATATAATTTGTAGGTACTAGATACTAGATACTAGATACAAGAAATGAAGGAGCACCAAACAGCAAACAGCAAACACCAAACTCCAAAAGTCAAATCTAATATCTTCACACATTTATATTTTGAATGAGAAGGAAAATATTCACAAGTATGGAAAATAGGGAATACTTGTATCAAATTGTGATGTGTGAGGCATCATGATAATAGTATATTTTTTATCGGTTCATGATGCAAAAGGCAAAAATACCACCATCTTCAGAAGCATTTTGTATGTATTATGTGTACTGTATAAATGCAAAGATTACATTGGACGTTGGACGTTGTGCATTGCACATTGTACATAGGTACTTGCAAATAATTGTACCATGCTGGAAAATGCCAACTGACTGGAGAAGAATGAAAATGAAAATGAAAAAGGCTATGCATATCTAGGATCTAAGATGCGATCGGATTTTAGCCATTGAGGTCATTCAAGTATGCAATAACTTTAGAATATAGACAACATTTTAAAACCAAAAAAACTAGTTTCCATCTTCCATAAAGATATCTAAGCTGTTCTTTGCTCCTTGCCTAGAAAATCCTGAAGGAGGTGAAACAGAATAGTTCAATTTTTAAAGCTTATCCAAAGCTATGAATATTTTACACATTTTAAAAGGCTCTTTCTTTTATCTCTCTTTGATCGGAAACTTTTACCAGACCAGGAACATTTTTGCACAAAGTTTTTATCTTGCGTTTGTCTTAATACAGATATATGATTTTTTTAAAATTCCAATAGGTTGATATTGATTTATCTAGAATAATAATTTAATAATCATCATTATCATAAAAAGTAGGAAAATTTGAAAATCTCAGGAGGATTGAGTTAAATTCTAGATAATAAATAATAATAAAGTCTTTTATAATTTGTAATTTGTAAATACAAGCTGAGAGTTGAGCGCAGGTTTGTGTGTGTTTGTTTGTGTGTGTTGCGGTTGAGAGTTTATGTTAGTCAAGGGGAAAATTTACATTCATAATTCATGATACTTTGGCCTTCTTTAATTTTCTTCTTTGAATGCGTGAGAATACCGCTGTGAATCTGCTCCATTCACTTGATTCATTCATCATCATCATCAACATCACCGTATGATTTTACGCAGTTGCTCCTTTTCTTGGAACCCACAACTACAACTACAACTCCGACTTGAATCTTTGAAGCTTTCTTTAAATGTCATGGATCAATTTTTATGAAAATCATTCCAATGATCACTTTCTACTTTCCTAGAATACTTTGTATATGCGCAATGCACACATAAATATAAACAGATTTATTTGCTTTCTCCTTGTACACTTTTATAGTATTAGGTAGTAAAGTCAAAAGTCAAAAGGGAGCTTTTGAACGTTGAACTATACAGTTGATTTGAAAGTCATGAATTTTAAATGAAGGGAGCAGTGGACATGATGATAGATTTGATTTTATTCAAAATTTTACATATACATTTTAAACGTCTTTCATCTTTTATATTATTTTTACATACATGTGTGCACAATGCACATGTACAGTGTACAGTGTACATTTAGATGAAAGGGAAATCTTGCGAATTCACAACTGAGATGTACATTTGCCATGAATAAAACTATTGACTATTGGTTGACCGAAAACATGAGAAGGGAGGAGGAGGAGGACAGTAACCGCTATTATGTTATGTTATATTATGACAATGTTTTTATTTTTATATCACTATGCATCCTGGTCTGTTCTGGTCTATTTTACATTTGAAGGAGTAGACGGAAAGATGCATGGTGGGCCATTTCCTGCTTTTTTACGGGACGTAGTGAAAACTAGAATGTGTACAACATGGAACTATGACTATGACTAGTTTGTATAAAGTATGAAAGTGCCTGTGCTATCTTTGATCTCTTCCTTTCTCTACCATTTTATATTTTATCTTTTGTTCATAAGAGAAAGAATAGCATCTTAACTCCATGCTCTACGATCATGTATCGTGTATATTGTACATTGTACATGTGCTTGTGAACAGATATGAAAATTGAGTGTAGTCTGTACAAATTTGAAGGGATTTTTCCTTTATGTCAAGTTCTAATACCGACAAAATACATTGTACATTGTACATCTACAATACAAAAGAGTTGTAATATGTATTAGAATTTGAGGAAAATCAAAGAGGAAGAAAAAGATAAACTGAAAAATGCCAAACCAAAACCAAACAGAACAGAACAAGGAGGAAAGGAAATGTTCAAAACCACTTGAGTTTTTTTGTACGTTTTACATGTTCAAGTATTAGAGAAATAGAAGAAGAGAGAAGAGAGAATGTTGATAAAGGGAAAAAACTTGAGACTTGAGACATTTTGTTCAAAAAAAACCATGCATATACACTTTCTCTTTGGCTCTTTGGAGAAAGTTGGCCATATTATTTAAGTTGAATATAAAGGGAGACATAATACGTAATCGACTTGAACACAGTATTCAGTATTCAGAATATTAGTATATAGCTCATCGACTATCGACTGTAGACTGTAAACTGTAGAGGACTCTAGACTCTAGACTTTATACTCAAGACATTTGATGTATTTTATGTTTCCCTGTATTCTAAAAAATATTCATGGCAATCTCCAATATCACAACACTGAGGAAATTTTCAACTTTAGATAGAAAAACTGTCCATCTAATCTTGGTTTAAGTGTGTGTGTATTTATACATGCATGTTTTTCTTTTACATTATATTATCGGTATGGATATGGTTATGCAGAGCAGGAAACGATTGACTCCTTTGTTGTTGTCCTTTTTTCCTTTCCTCATCCTCAAAATTTTTTCCGCATTTTCTCTTATCTTGAATCTTGAATATTCTTGAATATTCTTGAATATTCTTGAAAATATTGATTGTTTTTGACATGTTCATATCCAAGCACTTTGTTCTCCTTTCCCTCGTCTCCGTCTCCTTCTCCTTTGTTCTTTGTCTACGTACCACCACATCAAAAAAAATCAAAAAATCAAAAAGGAGATGGGAGATGGGAGATGGGTTTTAAAAAATCCATTCTATTTAAATATTTAAAAAAAAGGGAAAGCACTGCAGATTTTTCTTCATCTTTATCTTTATACAGAATACAAAATACAGAGACAATCCAATTTCATTTCAGCGGCAATAACCATCCACATGTCAATAAAATTATGCCAACGGAAGTATTTTGATATTTTTGATATGGTAATAAAATAGGAATTAAAAATCCAGTATCTCCAGTATCTCCAGTATTGAGATTGTGAATGTACTGCATTGTCTGCTTTTGGTCTGTATTATGTACCATGTACAATGTAAATTTAACGAGGTTCCGTTGACTCGACTTGATCTCAAGTGACATATGAAATGTGATGTGGAGGGTAAAAAACAGGGAAAACATGATATGTCCAATATAAAAAAAATAAGTACAGAAATAAACAAAATACAGTACATAAAAGTTTTCCTCCTCTCGTCTTTAGTATTTAGTTTAGTTTGACTTCAATTGTACATGTATACATTTGACACTTGAGTCTGTAGCCTGTTCACAACAGCATTATGTAGTAAAGTAGTATCGAGAATCTTCATCGGGATTAGGTTAGTAAGTATATTTTGTGTTTCATACATATACACAACAAAAGGAGGAAGACATTGGCTGAATGTTAAATGTTGAATGTTGGATATTGGATGTTTGGACTCTTTTTTACTATTGTAATTCTGGAAAATAGCTTCGTTATGATCTCAGTGAAGGACCAATCAGCCAGTTACGCTTCCTCCTTTTGTATCAAAATGATTCTATCCAATTTCATTCCATTTCAAGAGCTCCACAGTTCTACAGTTGAAACCTCCATTTTATACTATTTGTCTCACAATCAACCACATACCACTTATCACGTATGTATATTGTACATTGTATTGTATATATTTTAGATAATGCCAATCGGATATATTTTATTCTTTTTCTATTCTCTGCCATCCACCGATTTTGGATTCAGATCCGGATGTACTTAGTATTTACACCAAGTGTGTAAGTATATGAATAAAACTGGGCACATTTAAGCTTCTTTTTTGAGCATGTTTATGATGGCCAACAAGTTTGAGGATTGTGCTGGAGTTGACAGAAAAATTGTAGAGTTGAGAGACTTATGACCGTCACTAAAAACTAACTATGTGTTGAAAGACAATAGAGAAGGGAACATTTAATTTGTGAATTCAAAGTCTCCCACTTATAATTGCAGGTTTAGACTATACAGTCTACATTGTAGATTCTAGAGTCTAGAGTCTAGATTATCAAGTGTAGAGTGGGGAGTCTGAAGTAACAACTATTAGGATTCTCCATGAGGATTGAAAAACACCAGGTTTTCCCATTTTATTTTATTTCATTTCAGTCCATGACGTATCTTGCTACTTTTACCTCCACTTTCAATGTATTGTACAATTAATAGCTCACAACAATCAGTTAGATTTAGATTCTATAGGATTCTATAGGATTCTCTCTCACACAAAACGGGGAAAGTAGTTTGTCAAATTAATGTGATTCTGGATTCTGGAACTTTTTTTATGGTACTCCAAACTGGATTCGCTATCTCTAAGTTCATGTTTATGTCTGTTTTTATCTGATGGTTGTAGGTATCTGATTCTGATTCTGGCTCTGACTCTCAACTCTCTCAACTCTCGGCAAACTGTACAACTATAGAGTTTTATGTCAAAGCACACCTACTTTTTTTACAAGCTTGAATGTTAAAAAAAAGTATAAAAAATTCCAAGCCATATAAAAATATGCAACTTTACTCTTTCTCTGTTCTCTATTCTACTTCCTAGTTGGATCTAGCGTCTAGTACGTAGCTTTTTATTTGGTATGGAGAACGAGTGGGAGTGGGAGTGAATACAAGAAAAATTATTATTCGTCCTTAAAACTTTGAGTAGTTTACCCATCAAATAAAAAACTCTGTCTCAAGTCTCAAAAAAATATAGTAAAAATCTAAAATTCCAGCTCATATCGTAAACTAACTGTAAACATTCTTCTACATATATTTAATAAAGTCCAGCATCTAACATCTATCTTCTAGCTTTTAGAATTTAGAAACTTGAAGTACACTGCTGTTATTATTATGATTTAAAGTCTACTACACATTCAACCCTACTTTGAGAATTTGTGAATTTATAATACATTTGCTGGTGCTTTTAGCATTCTAATTAGTTTTTGAATTGAAATGGGCAGCTCTTGACTCTGTTATATTTCCTTTTCTCTTTCAGTTTTCGCCACAACCTACCATCCGCATGAACAAAGTTAGAAACTAGAACGTTATTCTCTATTCATTCGGTTAGTTTAAATAGGACCACAGATGATGGGAATTATACTAAAGGATTTCATATACAATTTAAATGTGGCAATTAATACAAAATTCTAAAGGTGTGGACTATGAACAGCTTCAACATTCTACATTTTACATTCTAAATTCTAAACTCAAAACAAGCTGGTTGCTTTCCTTATACATTTGTGATGTTGTCTGGAGTTGAGGCGAGATGGATCGTAAAACGACAATGAGGATGAAAGTTGACGAAACAGAGAAAGAGAGAAAAGGTTGGTCATGACATCTTCGAGAGGTCTACGTCTTTGTACTTGTACAGTGTACAGTGTAGAATGTGCGATGTATTATGGAGTATGTAGTCGTGCTTAACTTAACAGCCGTCAACCACGTCGTAATTTCGTAATCTTATGTAACGTAATTCTACTCGACTTGAATTAAGCACGTTGTAAATATACATATTCCATATTCTATTTTCTAGTCCGCCCAATATTATACTGTGTTGTGTATTGTATATTGTACAGCTTTTTCAAATCCTGTCGTTGGAATCTCCAGTATTATTATACTCTGTCTGTTTAATATGTTACATTTGAGAGATGCCGTTAAAACTTGCTAGAATGACAATGATGGTGATAATTACAGAACGGCAGAGAAATCCAAAGTAAAGAGACTACTTAAGCCAGAAAAACAATGCAATTTTCCTCTTTGTGGACTGTGGACGAATTTATCTAGTTGAGAGTTCAGAGTACACAGGGATTTTCATAAGATTTCTAAGCCTGAACAAAAGCTGGACTAGGTTTTTCACACGATAGAAAAAGTCAAAATAATGCTGTGTTTTTACTCTTTTTCCTGATTATATTGTTTATTGTTTGCTTTCATTCTTCTGGAAAAAAAATTGTTTGAACTCAAAATGAAGATGCTGGATAATATCTTGTATTATTATTTACCGAGATTAACCATTGTACCACTTTCCTCCTTTATTTAGTCCATTCTGCAAACATTCTGTATTCTGAAATAAGTTATACCCAAAGACAAAATGAATGAAAAAATTTAATTCCTTTTATTTACTGTAATACTTATATGTAATACTTTATGTAGTGGTCAAGTATTTTTTATTTTATTTACAAACCCCTTGTCAAAAATGTTTGTTTTTTTTTATTTTTAACTATCGTACCAGTTAAATTTACACATGTTTACAATTTAATTATCTCATCTTACATCTTGTAAGTAAACATTTAAAGTTTTACAAGATACAAGATATATAAAATGTAAACATTGGCATTGTAATTTGTGAAATTGTAAATTGTACCTTTCCCGTTTTCATGACTCAACGTGAAGAGTAAAGGGTGGAAAGAAGTGAAAATAAAAGTGCATGTGCATGAGTGTATGGTCCTCCAAAATCGTCACCAAAAACTAATATATACAATACATTGCACCATATACTTGTATATAGTCTATTTAGAAGAGAAGATTAGCTATAAAGTAAGAGCACGAGTAAGCGGTTGAGGGTGATGATATATATAACCATGTCATACACTATTGTATGTTGTGCGTGTAAGTAGGAGAAGGATGGACGATGGAAAGAACTGGCAGTATGTGGCATGGCTTGGCTTGGTGTGGTGTGGCGTGGTGTGGTCATAAGAATAATGACAACGATAAGGAAGGAAAGGGAGAAGAAATAGGATTTGAAGATAGATATGCACAATGCACACGCACTTGTGTATCCAGTATCTAAGTGTAGTAGTCCACCATCTCCGGCTCAATGCAATATTCCACTACTAATGTAAGATAAAAACATGAGTAGTCACAATGAGCTGTATAGAACAAGTATACAAAAAGGGAAATCTCTGTAGAATGTACCATGTATATTGTACTGTATCTATAACGTTTCCACTTTGTGACTGTGACTGTGTGTGTGTGTGTGTGTGTTTGTGTGGGTGTCTACAGGGTGAGTTTTTGTCTTGTTAATTGTCCAGAGAGTGTTATTTTCATTTGGTTTCCATGTCCTCCATTCTTCTCTCAAACACTAGGATTACAACTTGTGAGTTTTGTCTCAAGTGAAAGGCAATGGTGAATTGCGAGTGAAAACAAATGTAGCTTTACATTTATGCCTTTTCACTCTTCACTGTACATTGTACTGTTTACTGTGTACAATATAGACGGTGCTTTCTTGACATATGGAGACCTACATACTGTAGAATATGTAGTAGTACTCAAGTATGTGCGTAAAAATGCATATCGGTCACCCATGCACTACTGTCTACTGTCTACTATCTACTGTCTACTGATAGCTGCAGTCTGAGAGAAGATGAATAGCTGTGAATCCACTACACACAATATCATTCATGAAAGTTAAAGAAAGGGAGAGAGAGGAGAGAGAAAGGGGCAGAGAAGAGAGAGGCGACAAATGGAGGAGAATGGAGGAGGACCGAAACGCCATTGGAGTCAGTCAGCAGTTTCATTTTCATTTTCATCACCATCTCCATGATCCATTCCTCAGCAGAACAACTATTTTAATTAACTGTCCAATTTTAATGGTTTTCGCATCCAAAAATCCATCCATGTATCATGTATCTGCACATGGATTATACATTATACATTATGCATTGTACATTGTACATCTTGAGGCCGATATTTTCAACCAACGCTGTTTCATCTTGTCTTTCTGACAAAACAAATGGGAATTCTCTGCATGTATAGATAAATGTATAGTGACTATATTATGCAAGCATTCATATTTTTTCTATCTACAGTCATCATACATACAACTTTATTATTATTATTATAGTCAACTTTGTCGTCTACCAACCTCCCTCGATTTAAGTTCAATTCATGTAACTTTATTGTAGTGGGTGGAGAGTGTGTTAAAAAAAAGTTGGTTTTGTTTTTGGTTTAAACTGTAAAATCTGAATCCGAATTTGAATATTGAATAAACTCAAACTAGCTAGTTTTAAATTGTTACGACTATCCGTAAAAACTAAGTTATCAACAATTACAGTTTTGTTGTTTCTAAATATGTTTTGATTACTAATGAATCATTAGTAATGATTAAACTTGTTAAAAATTAAATTATTTTTTTTCAAACAAATACTTTAATACATTGATTACAAAACATTTTTGTTACGCTGATCCCTCTTTTTCTTTTTCTTTTTCTTGTACTTACAGTGTATTCTTTAAAGATGGATTTACTGAGCATCGTACGTGATGTGTTTTACAATACGCGTATTAATAATGGTAATAATGAGATTGTCTCAGTTTTCAATCCCAAGAGAAGAGAAGACAATTCACATTTTCCTTTGTTTGTGTAAAATAATCTCGATTAATATTTAGTACATACATGTATAGATGTAGAATGTAGATATGTAGCTATGCTGTCATCTATAGATTATTTTTAGCAAAGGAAATGAAAACGGTCAAAAAATATATAGATAATTTTGTACAAGAAGTAACACAGGCATTGAGCAATGTACCCATGTGTACACAGTACACATGGAGACAAAACAAAACTACGGATACAGAAACAGAAATACTAGGAAAAGATAAGACTAAAATCTTGATTTTGAGGGAAAATGAAAGGAACGGGAAAGGAAAGATGAGAGGTTGACATGAGAGAGAGAAAGAGAAAAAACGTGGAAATGCCGAGAATTGCAGTGACATGAACATACAATATAAATACAAGCAGAATGTACATTGAACATGTGTACAAAGGACAGAGAAGAGAGAATAAAGTCTAAAGTAGATGAGTCATCAATGGAATGTGAATGTTGGACTTGGATTTGAATTCAGATCCTTGTTTCTATCTGGAACTGGCATGTATTACCAAGGAAATGAAAGGAAAGGCAAGGACAGACGAAATGAGAAGAAGACGGGGAAAGGAAGAGAAAAGGAGAATGAAACTCCCCACAAAATGCTTCTCCTTTCTTCTTCTTCTTCTTCTTCTCTTTTTTCCTAACTTTTGGAAATTGGTGGAAATATAGGAAAAATAAAAATGAGGGTTCTCCGGTTTCCCTGGATGAAGGAAAGGCTCGAATTTAGAACCTCAATGAGCATCAACAGTGAGCATTGAGCATACTAACTAAACTAAACTAAACCAAACTAACGTAAGACACACACACACACATAAAATTATATCCAAAAGCCCAGGGCAATCCTCCCAGTACATGCATACTGTATACACACATGTTAAGGATATAGTCAAAAGTAGCCGCTGTCTATCTATCTATCTATTATAACCATCTATCTATCTTTCTGTCCGTCCATCCGCTTGTCTATATCCTCTGTATGCTGTATGCCTCTGTCACTCTCTCCACTCCAATAAGTAAAGAGAGAGAGGAGAAATGACGTATGTACACACGGATCGCTTTGGTTTGGTTTGGTTTCATCATCAGTGCATGAACAGTGTGGAGTACAGCTACAGACGTAAACAGACTCATACACTCTAAACACTACTCACTACAAACATGCACTCATTGCCAGTAGCCACTCATACATTTGGAATAAACAAGGGGAGCTCATGTTAATATCTGTGTATCGATAGAAATATACAAGAATAAATACATAAAGTTGAAATCTTCCTCTGTTCATCCTACACAAGTACATGTACAATATACAATGTACAGCGTACAATGTACACACAATCAGTCTTTTCATGTAGAAATCTCCCCTAATTGTTTCCTCCAGGAATTAGAAATATGTTGAAAATATCTGTTTTTATTTTTACTTTTATTCTTTTCATTTCCCCCTGCAAAAATCAAAAAAGAAAGCAAGAACAAAAATTACTGGATTCTTAATTCTTACAATTTGGTCTATAGTATATTTATTGTTATATTCTTCAATAAAATTAGCAACTTGGTTATTTATTTATAAAGGTATTTTTTCATTTTCCTTTTCATTTTGCTCAACACTCAAATTTTTGTCTTTAAGTGAATTACTTTATACTTTAGCACGTCCTTAAAAATTAAAAATAGTACAAAATTATGCTTTCTAATTAAATTTTACTCTTTTAAATTGTTTCTGCTTTATTTTGAAAAAGGTGTTTCCATTTTTAAACCATTTTAAATTATACACAGTGAACATAAAGAAATTTTGAACCTAGGGTTAAGATAAGAAGAAGCTTTAATGTTGCGAATTTTCAACCCGTTGAGATTATAAAGTGGAGTATAAGAGTGTGCATGTAGCATGCTCATTTTACATACATACGTCACTGTAATATCATTAAGGAAAAGCTCTTAAAACCCACATAGAACATCCTTGTTGTCTGAGCACAAAATTGCATTATCCATCAGCAACCATTACTAATTCACACATACTGTACAAAATACAGAAACAGCATTCACTATTTTCATATTTAAACCATACTTTAGATGCTCTGTCGTCCCTTTTGAGTTTTGAATCACTTGACAAACAAATATGTATTGAGTAAAAGTGGAAGAGTTGGAATAATTCTGTATTTTATACTTTATATAAAAATTTTACTTTCTTTATGAGTCATATGACTTGTATGTATGTATACATGCAGAATGCAGAAGGATAATGAGCTACTCTTATTTATTTAGATATGTGCGTGATATGCATAAAGGATTACTCTATACTCTGTTTAACACAAAAAAGAATTCATGTATGCTTATAGTTACGTTCTGCAGTATAGAGTATATACCAGGGGCAGAGTAATCCGTGAATGCAAATATACAGTATACAGTATACAGTCTACAGAGATGTTGCCCATCTCACTGAAACTAATGTGCATTGCGTGGGAGCTCGTTTTGCTCGAGTTGTGTGAAAACAATGAATGCAGAATGCAGATATATGAAATGTATCTCGAGACTCGAGTAAGTATACGATCTATCATATGCACGTCTATACACAATACTCAAGCATATGTAATATGTATCTCAGCCTTTACTTTGTTCAAAAAGATCTCCTTGAGTTCAATGAGAAACGAGGGAAGAGAAGGATGGAGAAAAGCGAGGGAGTTTGATTGAAAGTGAGAGAAGGGGAGAAAAGAGAAAACTAAACTAAAGGGTTTCTCCTCCTTTTTTCCTTGTTCATTTCCATTTCCATACCATACCATGCCCTACGTCAACATAGTCCTTCAGAAGGACATACATCCAACATACGAATAGGAATACAGGATAACACCATAGCCTACTCGTCGTAGTCATCTCTGTACTCTGTACTCTGTACTAGCACAAATCCCCACTGTTGAATTTGAAGCCAAGAATAACTGATTTGACAGATAGAGTTCTAGTTTTTTCCGTATAACTTCAAAGTTCCAAGCTTTTTTTATCAAGTATGAAAATATTTAAATGTCTGCAAAAATTTTTATCTTGTAGTGCTAATTTTAAATTTTAAATTTTTATTTCTTGATTTTTCTCATTTTTTTGTATGAGGACAAATTTTCTTTGTATATAGTTTTGCAGCATAATTCAATATTCAGTGGAAGATGATTTAGGTAATTCCTAATTTGAGGCTTTTTCGCTTTGAGTTGTTGATTGTTGATTTTAGTCATCCAAATTATCGTAAGAGAAAGCTGAAGGTTATTGAGGAAACGAAACATAAATCGAATTATATGAATGTATTCTAGATTCTATGGATTCTAGTAAGTATAGACAATAAATAATATCCACGTGTATGAGCATACTTATTATATTCTGCTCTGTGTATTCATGCAACTTTGAAGAAAAGG
This sequence comes from Sminthurinus signatus, assembly GCA_019776565.1. Taxonomy (NCBI): domain Eukaryota; kingdom Metazoa; phylum Arthropoda; class Collembola; order Symphypleona; family Katiannidae; genus Sminthurinus; species Sminthurinus signatus. The sequence continues at coordinate 38,285 of JABASP010000778.1, forward strand.
CCAATCCACTTCAGTACAACACAATGTACAATATACAATACAGGATACAGGAAGAGGGATATCTTTCTACTTTACTCAAGAAAATGGACGCGGAGCAATAGTAAACATTTATAAAAATTAATTTAGGAGAAAAAAATGAGACGGAGAAGAAAAAATATCCCTTATCATCAGATTTCCGTATTCTGTATTCCGTATTGGAGTAAAAGAAAACAGAATTATGATGAACGTAAAGGGAAACAAAGCTGGAGTCTAGATGTGGATAGAAAAGAAAAGCAAATAAGGCAAAGAAAAAAATTTCCTTCATTTTCATCTAACCTTCCAATTGTGGACATAGGAGGCAAAAAAAATAGGGAAAAGTATTAAGAGAAAAGTTGAGGAACGTCTTTGGTTTTGACTAAACTAAATCCCAAGCCAAAACCAAAACCAACGATCCACGGCAGGCCAGCCTCAGAGCTAAAACTATACAGTATACAGCCAGAGTCAGAGTCAAAGTCAAAGTCAAAGTTAAAGCTAGAACTAGAGCTGGATCTCGTCTCACATCTCACAAGTCTCCGTACTCTATACTCAATGCTATAAAGTTGGACGGAATTCCAAGTCAATGCTGATACTTGGTGCTTTTCCCTCTGCCTTGTCTTTTAGCCATCGTTTAACTCAAGTGGAGAAGGAAAGAGGAAAAAACGTAACGTAAATGTGCGTATACGAATATATGTCTGTGTACGTTGTAGATATGTTGTCCGTTGTTGGTTGTGTGTGGTTTGCTGTCTGAATGGATGGAGTTTATATCAAAATATCTTGGTTTATCGATTTTTCCCAGTAGACTCAAACTTGAATTCCCTTCTGATGAAGAATCTCCGCATGGTTACTACTACTTGTACTTGTACTACTACTAGTACTATTCCATGGCATGGCTTTCCTTCTTCCCATCGTCTCTCGTCTCTCATCTCTCGTCTCTCGTCTTCTATCCTTTTCCTCCTCCACTCCATCTCTCCATCTCTATCTCTCTCGCTCCTTTTTGATTCCCTTTTACACAGCGTCTGATGATGAGTGAAAGCCATAAAGCTGTTTAAAGCTATAAACGGTAAAGCAAATTCAACTTCACAACACACTGCACTGCACTGTACTCTGTTCACTAGTTCAGTTCTCTCTCTATCTATCTTTTTCTGTATATTTCTCTCCCTCCATCTTTCCACTATTCACTATTTTTCATCCAACTTTTGTAGGTTTGTGTAGGGAAGTAGTGGACGTGGACATTTCCAAAACCATTTACCATCAAAAAATCCAATGAGCAATTAAATTAATCATGATACTTATCATTTCGTCCATTTTTATTTCCTCTCAAACTTTCCAAAGGAAAACTTTATCCACAAGTTTCTGTGGTTTGTGTTATGTGTACTTTTTCTCTAAATTCAAAACCAGTTTAAAATTTTTATTATTTATTATGTATTACACAAAACAGGGTTTTTGCTGTTATCTCTTGATAACCCTTGATTCTTGATTATTGATTCTTGAGCTTTGAGTCTTGAGTATTGAGTATTGATAAAGTCCTTTTTAAACCACAAACATAAAAAAGGCCAAGAACGCATGGTAAATAGTAAAGGATGAAAACTATCTACAAATTGGATTTGAATGTAAAGTTTAAAAGCCAAAAGCCAAAAACCAAAGAGTTCACTTTCAAATGAGGAGAAGGATACAGAGACAGAGAAAGAAGAGAGAGCTTATTGTCACTTTTCAACTAGAAATCTGAAGGGTCATTGAGCCTCCCATCGTTTGTCTCTCCAACCATGTTTGTTTTCATGTGTAATTTAACTCTTTGGAGTTGAGTTTTGAAGGAAATGTCAAGGAACTTGAACATTTTTTGAGTGTCATTGAAAACTAAACTGGAACTGGGACTGAAATTGGTTCCTACTCAAACCTGTATTATGTACTATCTATGTATAAGCTGAATCCGCTCTCTTTCTTTTTCTATTGACAATTGAGAATGGAGGATTGAGACATGTGCCTTTCTTTCTTTTTTCAGTTTTAAACTTTCAAAGACAAGAAGAAACAAAGATAAGATAAGCAAAAGCCATATTTTTAAATGTGCAATGTACAATACATGGCATGACTTTGCTGGAACGGTTGAAAGTTGATAGTGAATTGATTGAAATATGACTGCATGTCACGGGTCTCATGTACATATCTTTTATCTTCTAGCTTCTACAGAGTTTAGGGCTCAGGGTTTAGGGAGAGACAGAAATTTGTTTCAAAATTAATTCTTTCCGTGCAGTTTTAGTTTACAAAGTTGACATGAAAAAAGGACAGTTTTATTATTTCCTATTCATTCATTCATTTTTCCATGTTTCATTTCCCATACCCATGACTTGATAGACATTGGGTGCGTTGCCAAACCTACTAATTCGTCAGACCAGACCGAAAAGTCTTAACAGGCCGTTGTTTAGCAACAGCTTAGTCTGGTTTTCATAAATCAGACCAAAGTTTACCAACGGTCTGATCTTTTTTGATAAAACAGGCAAAAGTTTAGCAACGAAGTGTAAAACAGACTTTAGTCAGACCAGGCGAAAACCTTCAGGCCAC
>JABASP010000779.1:0-40835 GCA_019776565.1 Sminthurinus signatus
AAAAAGTGATTTTACACGTGTGTGTTGGGACAGACTGATTGTTTTACTCTGACCACAAGGATATTTTATAAAGCACAGTATTCAGTAAAACGAGAAGCGAGGGATGAAAGATGGACGCTGTAGCTTTGTCATAGGTTTAAAAAACTAAAAAAAACAGCTATGTAAATATTAAAAATGTATTAAATGGATATAGTTTTGAAATTTGAAATTGAAATAAATTCATACAGATGTGCTGTATGCTTGATATAGTATATTGTGCTTTAAAGTTTGCTCCGCTATGGGCTATTAACTATTTCCTATTATATTTTGTATTCACAAGGATTGAGAGCTGAGACAGAGAAAAGAGTTGGTAGTTTTAAAAAAAGGAGTTGTGTGTTTTGTACATCATACGGATGTAAGTACTAGTGAAGTGAAGTGTGTGTGGCCCGCAGTATGTGTGTAGTTTGTAGTTTGTAAAGTGTATTTATAAATAGGTGTATGATATGTAATATGTACCGCTGCATGGGTTGTGGTATCATCATCATCATCATCCATTTGAAAATACCTTGTTTTCCGCATGAAAAACTTGTAATAAATGTTATTTTGAGGGCTTAATTCTACATTATACATACATCGTCCTGCTTTAGTAATAATAATAATAATAACAGGGCTAGATGTATCAATCAAAGGGTTGCATGTATGTGTTTTAACAACACAACAAAGGTTTCAACTTAGTCGTGTCGGTTATGTATGTATCTTTTATCTTGTATCAAATGTTACAAATGAGCTCACTCAGCCAAAATAATTGCCCATGTACACTCAAAACTCAAACCTATTGCACTTTTCACCCATCTCGCATCATATCATATCATATCTATTAGTGTATCATGCACCACCTTTTTCTACTTTATATAGACGTCTTTCTCTCGATACTCGTTACTCGTTACCTTCTCACTTCTCACTCCTTCTTGTGTACACTCGGACTCGGATGCTCATTCTTCTCAAAAGCTTTTCCTTTCTTAGCACTACGATGTACTGTGTGTACTTTATTTATAATACAAGATACAAGTAATACAAGTTACGAAATTTTGATGTGTAATGTGTACCCTTTAAATGACGCATGAACTCAGTTCAACACTGTACATTGTACAGTATACATCTATTAAAATGTATTTATTTATTAAGTAGCTGTAAATGGAGGCAGAACCTTCAAACTACAGGACAAAAGGTTTCTTTGTATAATGTGATGCGTAATATGTAATATGTAATGTGTGATGTGAGCTATGAGGAATGAGTGCAATATGTCACGGGGTGGTGTGTTATAAATTTCAAAGGGTTGATAAATACACACACATACATTTTTATTCTACACAATGATTTTACTTGAATCCTCGATTCTCAATTACAATTTTCAATGCCTTATCAATCACAATCAAAGGCTAATACTCGTGCTAATACACGTGGGAGTTGGGAGTACTTTGAACAAACTACGACCTACGACGAAGAAATTGACGAGAATGTGAATTTTTTGTATTATGGTGTTTGAATCTTTGTTTGATTTCATCAATAATCAATATGTTTTGATTTTCAATGTGGTAGTTCTTGGTTTCATGCAACTTTTTACTTTTTACACAGGCTTTTGGAATCTGTATTTTATATCGATTTAATTTATATTCAGTTTCTTTTTTATTACTTGTGTAATGAAGGATTTATATTGGTTATTGGTATTTTGAAGGGTACAAGTTTTCCGTGTAGTCCAAACCTCAAAGCCTCAAAACCCAAACAAAATTCAATATTGTATCAGTTTTATCCAAGAATCAACAATTGGGTAAAAGGCAAAACACAAAATGATTTGAATGTATTATTGATTATATTGAGGATTGAGCATTGTGATAATGAGAGTAAAACCCCAAATAGATATGAAATATAATGTTTAATGTACACACGGACATGAATATAAATATATTATATTTTAGGGCTCTTTTCGGATTTCAGATTTCGGATTAGGTGTGGAAAGCAAACTTTATTTTCATGACAAACTCCCTATAGTAAATGTAGGATGTAGGTCAAAGTTGTCCGTAAAATGTATTACATGTACATAAATTTAATATTGTCAACAGAGGAGAAAATTGGACAAAGTGACATAAATAAAACAGCATCATTGTGTCCTGTGACCTGTGTACATAACATAACATGTAACACAATTCACAATACAGATTTATTATAATAGGTACAAAAAAAAGCATTATTTGTTTGCACCGAGACCGACCATATTTTTGTGGATGATCTTCCTGGTAAAAAATGAAGAGTGATGTGGAATTGAATACAAAATTGTAATGTAAAGCTAATAATGTAGCCGAATCCTATGAAATAAAAATGAAGATGACCTTTATCTTTTTGTCAAAGTACAAAAGGGGACAAAAGCGCTACAATCATAAACTATAACACGTAATAAATAAAAATGGTAAAAAAATGTACAAAATATTTTGACTTGTCTCTATTTTTCTATCTCATATCGAGTTTTTAGCTTTTGTGAGTATTTCCATTTACGAGTTTTGAGGATAAAATTGTGTGCTGCAGAATACAGAAAATGCTGAATAAATACTAACTACATGCGTAAAACATAAATAAAAGGTAAAATACATGATTTTTGTATCCGTATCCGTATCCGTATTCCGTATCTGTTTTGTTTAGATTGGGGATTGTGTGACGAAATGAGGCAGAAAAGGATGAGACTTGGCGTATCTAGAATCTAGAATTTGGATTCTAGATTCATAAATTGGAAGCGCATGCCCTCCGTCTTTTGTATCTCCTTTTTAACTTGTAATCTTCCTTTTATGAGACTCGCAACTCGCAATGTTGTAGGTTGTGGGCTGTAGGTACAGTCAAAAAGGGGAGGCGGAGATAAATAAAATTCAGATAAAGTACGCATCACACATAATACGTACATAGGCACATTTATACGTACGTTTAAATAGATAGAAAAGAGAAAACAGTACCATGACCCACGTAAAAAATTCACGGGGATGAGCATTTTAAATGGCTGTACATAAACACAAACACAAAATACAAAATACACATGTGATCCTGTATGTATAATGTGTACAGTGCATAGTGTACATCATTCATCGTTGTTGTAAATTATTTGAGGAAGATGAAACTTTTTAAGAGAAACCTTGAAGCTCGTTGCTCATTGCAAACTCTGGGAGAATCGAGAATCCGCATCAGTATATCATAATAATAGATATATAAATACATGTGTAATGTGTATGTATTTAGCGTGAAGGCTGAGAGTTATTATTCCTTTTAAATCTCTATAAAAACTAAATGTATGTATCATGTATATTGTACATTGAAAAGAAAGGAAGAGAGAGAGAAAAGAGGGGCAAACAGATAGTGAATTTAACTCGCTACAATAAAATACCTTGTTAGTTTTACCATGGGTCTCCTGAATAGACATAGAGAAACAGCCGGGTGAATCCTTTTGTGTTCACAATCGGTTTAGGCGTTAGCAGATGACAATAATACAAAACTCAAAAAGCACAGTCGACCTCCACAAATGCACACGAATATATATTTGTACATATTATTTATCTTGTATGCATGTGGAATCTGAACTGTGTATAATCTAAATTCTATTACAATTATCGTTTTACACACAGTGGTTTTTATATCCGTGTGGTCTCTGACCCCCCAAAAGATAGATACAAACAAGACATGAGAAGAATCCCCGTTTCTATCGTCCCAACTATCTGTTATACATTATACATTATACAATATACACAGTTAAAAAATCATATGAAACGAAACAAATTTCACGGTTTGGGACTTTGTCTGTCTAACGTCTACTGTCTACTGTGTCTATTTACTATTTACTATTTATCTGGAACATTTGGGATGGATATTACACATTCTGTATTTCGTATTTTATATTTCTGAAATGTGAATAAAATTCAATATCAAAATCAAAACTCAAAACTTTTCCAGTTTTTTTTTATTTTTCTTTCCTCCCGTCACACATATCTGATACATTCAAATATATGTGAAATCTAAACTACAGCCATGACGTGAAACGTGAAATGATACTCCCGTTTAAATCATATATTTGACTCTATCCAACATTCAATGTGTTTGTAATTTGAAATTTGATTTCTCTAATGCACAGCACACAGCGTATAGCGTAGAATAATACATTTATGTACAACTTACATGGTTTATCTGTCATAATATTTTGTTGATTTGAATTGAATAAAATATATGAAATTTGAAGCAGCAGTCGGGAGTTGAGCTGTGTGCCGAATAGGAATTTACATAATCTCATGTATACACATCAATAGGATATTTTATATTTTACTAAATGGGAATCATATTACAGTGTAATTAATATTGAACGGGGATTACAAATTTCAATATCAATATCGATGCAATAATAATTTGATTCCTTTTTTGACAGGAGCGAAAAAGGTCAACAGTCAGCACATCAAAATTTAGAGTTTTTTACGGTACAAAGTACAATTCTTGTCAATGCACTCTTTATTTTTAAAACATACTTCAACTATTTTTATGTACATACAGGAAAATGGATTTAGTTTTGAGATTTGAGATTTGAAATTGAGATTTACTTTATATGAATCGTCTTTACTTGATTTCATGATTGATGGTTCATGATTCATGAGTAGTAAATTTTAACCTTCTCTCTCTTATTTGAGTTTGACTTTGACTTTGAATGTGAAACCTTCTTTGTACTCTGTACTGTTCTGTAGGTACTTGTGTGTGTAAGGTTTCATCTATCTGAATTCTGCATGCATGAATATAGAATACAGAAATAATAATAAAATATCAAGTATCTAGTATCTAGTCTTTAGCATTGAGTATGCAGTTTGCAGTCACTTGTTCTTAACAAAGACATGAAAAATAAAGAATATTATAGAATACAGAGGAAACGCACATTACATTACCCGTCACCCGTATTCCATATTCCATATGCACAGCTCGAACAGTATTCGTACATTGTGCATGTATACCCTACATATCAGGAGAAAAGAGGAGCGTTGGGATGCGAAAGGATGAAGAGAGAAGGAGAGAGCCTGCCGATGACGGCTTCCTATGAAATATGCGTCAACTTTATTCAAGTTTACTCTCTTCATACTCCATACTCAAATACTCCATACTCCATATGCTTCATGCACCCAGACCATGCTCACTTTGCAATATGAACGATTGACTCTTTCTTCTTCTTTTTTTTTCTTTCCTGGTAGAATTGGAAATGGGAACATGTTCTGTATTCTGTAATCTCTACTCTGTGCTCTGAGTCTGTCTGGGGAACATTTTGAATTTTTTACTACTACTACTACCACCGTCAACCGGCCCAAAAAACCCGATGCATACGAATTACGAATACATTATACTACATAATACATAATATCTCTGTATTGATTCTTTTCTTCTTTTTTTTCAACGTGGTTAGTTTTTGTCTCTCTAATATCAAATATGTTGTTGAGTGGGAGTGAAACGAAATGAAAAACTCCATGCTCAATACTCAATGTTCAATGTTCAAAATGTATTATACATTCATGTTTCCACAAATCTCCCATATTTCCCAGTAAGCGGATTCTGAAGGATGCATATTGAATCTTGAATCTAGAGTCTTGCGTCTCTTCTCTCGTAGTTGTCGTACTTCTTTCCTTTTATCTTTCTCGCCTTCTTTTTCGTCTTCGTCTTCTTTTTCTTCTTCGTCTTCTTCCTCCTCAGCTTCAGTCTTGAGCCCGAGAAACTCGAATCTCAAAAAGCAACATTAATATTCACATTAATACTTTGTTGCCATCATCACGATCATCACCATGCATTTTTTAGTCTTTATGAGGATAAAAACGATTTCAAGAAGCAGGAAATGTATGCAGTGAGCAGTGAGCAGTGTGTGGTGGTTGGACTTTGGATTTTGAAGTGTCTATTCCCTTCACAAACGATCAAAATCTATAAAAATAAAATAAAAAAAAGGAAGAAGACAGAAGACGGAGTGGAAAGCATCATCTCGGGAGTCGTGACTCAACGAAAATCATTTTGAGGCTCTTGAAAATCAAATATACTTTTTATGATCATCCCATCAACTCAATATGACTTTTTGATGTCCCTTCGATCTCCTCTCTCTTTCTTTTTCCTTTCACAGTAAGTTTATTCAGGGTGCTGGTTGCTGGTTGTTGGTTAAAGCTTGTGGAGTTTGGAGCTCACTGCATCTGATATCTGATATTATGATATCCCAGAGGACTTTTACATACATTATTTTTTGTACGCTCTCAACACTCAACACTCAATACTCAACACACATACGTTGATGTGGATGTGTTGACAGGAGATTCCTTTACTGGAGACAAATTGATTGTGGAGGTTCACAACATTTGAGTAATACTTATGCATTATGCATCATGTTATTCATATTTCACATGTTATATTACGCTACGGGTATATTTTATAGTTTTTTTTTATCATTTATCATTTATCACTATTTACAAGGGTATAAAGTATAAAGGATAAAACTCGTCTTTACTTTGGTGACGTAGATGATGATGGGAATGAAAAGTAATAAAATATTATAGGCTAAAATAATATTTGTTTGCTATATTTTTAGATGCATTAAATTTGGGTTGATTTCATCTTTATTTGTATAATCAATAATATGGTTACTTAAATGTAAATTGTGGATTATTCAAATACCAAATTATAGCTTTATACAATTATTACAATAATTGTTATTATGGGATATGGGCTTGAGATTTCAGATTTCAGTATTCAGTATTTACTATTTTCATATGTATAGTAAATAGTAAATAAATAAATAAAAAGTTGGATAAACACACAAATCTGTGGAGCGTGTGGATGGTGGATGGGATGAATCTAAACCCGAAATCCAAAAGCATTCCTCATTTTCATTTTCGTTCGGCAGTCGACATTCGACCCTCCACCGTTCCACCGTTTTGTTAGTTTTAGCCACAGAACTTGACTAGAATAAACCAATAATTGTGTGCTAATGACAGCACAATCCTAGTCGACTTGACTTGAAATGATGTATAAAAAAAATACAAAAGAAATACAGTTTCCTCTACTAATGTATTACTATATAAAATATACAAATAAACTATAATATTATCATTATCTATAAGAAAAGATATCTAGATATCTGTTATATCGTTATGCATAATAATTATGTATCGGAAATTTCTATTTATTTCTATTTTATTTAAACAGTCATATTAATATAACTTACATACTCAAAAGGACATGTGATACCTGTACTTCAATTAAATGATCATATTGGAAAATTCATTGATAGTCGTTTTTATCATATGTACATACAGTGTTATATCATATACATACATGTATATATTGTTGTATCGTGAACTTGGCGCAGAGCTACTTGAATCTTTTTTTTTTGCCCTGCAGCCATTTCTTTGTCAAGTCTCTACGAGAAAAAACACAGAAAGTTTGTCCGTTAAAAAAATAATTATCATTTTGTTAAATCATATTTACATAACTAAAAGTTAATGTGTTTTTATTCCGGTTTGATTATTAATTAATTAATCCGGATTAATACAATGAGTGATTACGAAGGTAGGTATAGTTTAATTCATAGTTAAATAATATCATAATTAAATATTATATGTATATGCTTTTGTGTGTATATTTTTTTTTTGTTGAAATTAGTATTGGTTTTACTTTTGATATAATATATACGTAATGTTTTATTTATTATTATTTATGTTTTAATTGATAGAGTTGAAGAAATTAAAAGAGGAAGAAGTGAAAGCTCCGACAAGAAATATGTCCACCAATTTTGATGTTTCTTCTGTATCTCCTCCCAGAACTGGACAAAAACCATCTTCGTCAAATAAAAAGGATGCTAAAAAAGTAAATAAAATAAATATTCTAAAAAATATTATATTTTTAATATTATATGAATGAGGATATATCTAGATATATATAGTATAATAATAATTATTATTTTAAAAAAAAAACATTTATAGGTAATAATAATACTTTTAACTTTGTTCTGTTAATTTTTACAGGTTGGTAATTATTCTAGTTTGTCAACTAAAGGGAGAATGAGAGGAAGACGTGATGATGGAGGATCAAGAGATGTAAATAGAACGACGAAGAAAAAAGTTGAACCAGATCAAATAAAGAAATTGAGTAAGAATCTAAAAGTTGAGTTTGACGAGTTGGTTTCACCAACTAAAGCAGCCCAAAGTTCATCATCATCACCAACAACAGCTAACATTGTAAATTAAATAACTATTTTACAAATAGTATACACTTTATAATATAAATCAAATTGGTCTAGACCAATAAATAATAATTATTATTTTTAAAAAGAAGATGTATTTTATAAGTTATAATAATAATATTAACTTTGTTCTGTTAATTTTATAGGTTGGGGAACAATCAATCCTGATTGATGATGTGGATGATGAACAAGATTGTGGAGGTAGATACCATTTAATTTATATTTAAACAAAATATAGTTAAATATTGTGCATAATTTTTTTTATTTTTGTTGTCATTATATTATTCCATTTATATAATGACTAATTAAATATTTTTTATATTTTACATGTTAGAATTTATAGATGATGGTAGTGACTGGATCTTGGTCGAGAAGAAGAAGGAAAAGAAGAAAGAATTAAAATCTCCAAATAATAATGTACTCTCAGACGTCGAAGAATTTTACTCTCCTAATAATAAACCTGGACCAAGTTCATCATCATCACCAACAATCAAGCCTGTCACCCAACTTGATGGACCGGAGCATGCTGCTTTTATGGAATATGTCTTGCTACAAAAGGAGAGAAGAGGAAAAATCACAGAGGAGTACTATGCCAATGTCATCAAAACAACAACAAAGCAAAGTGAAATAATAGAAGATACTAATTTGACTCCTAGCCAACTTAAATTGATGAAAGAGTGGTCGGAAAATTTAATAATTCAAAAGGAAAATACTGGACAAATTTATCCAAGTCTACGTAAATTATGGAAAGATGTAAAAGAAAATGAAGCATTATTTAAAATAAAAAAATATGACATCAGAGCTCAACGTCATGAAGAAATTAAAGACAAGATCAAGTGGATAAATAAAACGGAGAGTTTGAAGGAAGCAATTGAAGAAATAGAAAATTGTGAGATTGTTGGACTTGATATGGAGTTCGCTCCGACTAAAGGCCCTAACAGCAAAGACTATAACGGTAATTACATTATGTTTTGGATGTAGTATATTATAATAATAATGATGATAATAATAATAATAATAATAAATCCAGATTTATACAATGTTTGTTGTTTTTTTTTATAAAAAAAAATAATTTTATTTCTTAAACTACTTTTTTATAGACTGGATAGTCCTAATTCAAGTCTCAACTTTCAAATCTATTTTTGTGATTGACGTCATAAGTCTGGAGAGAGAAGTCAAGACATCATTCACTCAAAAAGTCCTTGGAAATCCAGCTATCTTGAAAATAGTCTTAGGCTGTGGAAATGATGTACTACACTGTACAGATTTCCTATCCACTCTCATGGTGAACTGCTTGGATCTCCAACTCTACATTGATCAAATTTTCAAACGTAGTAGTAACATCGTCAACGGAATTTTCGGATCTGTCCTGGTTGATAAAGTCAGTAGGAAAGGAGACCCAACAACTAGTGATGAGTATTTCGTAAAAGGTCAACAATTGAGAATTGGTTCTGACATCATTTTTAAATCTCTATACCAGCTCGAGCTAGGAAACCACTCCCATTCGGACTTTGCTCTTAGATATGACGACAATTCAAGGATGGGGGATGATGATATGATGTATGCTGCCGCAGATGTTGAATTTACTCTCAAATCCTTTTTCAAGCTTAACAATGAGGTACATAAAATAATATATATTTTTAACTAATAATTATTTATTTTATTAAAAAAAAAACAATCGTTCCAGAACGATAATATTTAATTATTATTTATTTAATTTGAAAAAAAAACAAAAATATAAATATTAATGACTTATGTATTTATTTCTTTTTTCTTTCTTTTTTTACTACTTATAGTTGCTCAGTCTTTGTATGAAATGGGAGAAAATTGAAGAATTAATAATTAAAGCTCATGAAGAGACAAAAATAATAACAACAACAGGTCAAAAATCAAAGGAAATTGACTTTACTGTAACAGTGGCTGAAAACATGAAAATTGTCAGTCTATTTCCAAATCAAAGACTGACTTTTGAGCGTCTTTATTATGTGCTTTGTGAGATGAGCTACCGAAAACATGAGAAATACAAAAATCCAAATGTTTCTAAGAAAGAAAAACATGGATTTTACTTCAATCTACTTCCTCTCAATGACATTGCTGAAATTTCCAAAAAATTCAACTCGTCCTGGCTCCATTCAATACAAGATATTTTTGATGATATCAAACACGTACCATATCCATCCAGATGGATTGTGACAACAACAACAACAACAACAACAACAACAACTCCTGAAAATATTCCATCAACAACACCAACTATTACTGAAAAAATGAAAAAGAATGCATGGATCAAATTAGTGAAAATGATTTGGGATCTTGTTCCAAAACTAGAACCTTCTCAACAACAACAACAACAATATGGAAAGAAAATTTGGTTAGATCTTTATGATGCATTTGCTGGAATCTGTTTAGAATTATTGGAGGAAGAACAAAGACTTTTTACAAGAAGCAAACTCCTTTGCCGAAACTGTACTAAAATAGGACATGTTGCTGTTCGTTGTTTGAGGGATACATCTTGTCATAAAGATTGGATCCACCTCCCTGGAAATGAACAAATTAAACACACTGGTCAACTTCATGGTGCTCTATCATCTTATATAAAATTTGGAAAATTTCCAGAAGGTCACAAAAGAGAATATCAAGAAGCTCATCTTTTAGTGCTAATAGATAAATATTTAACGAGAAGACAAGTGGTAAACATCTTTTTCTTTTCTCTCATTAAATTATCTGGATAATTAAAAATATTATATCATTATTATATATTTATTAAAATATGATTGTAAAAAAATATATATGTTAATGTTCTTTCAATTAAATATTTCTAATTATATTATATTATTATTTGTTTTGTTTTTTTCATGCTTTCTATAGGATATTGTACCTAACCCAAAACATCCTCGATTCTTCTTCAATGCTTACAAAGACGCTGTTGAAGATAAACTATTAAGTCAACCACAACAAGATGCCATTAATGAACCTGCTACAAGAGAAAAATTAGTTCTTCTATTCAACAAGTTAACAACATCAGATATAGAACTAGATCCTCGTCCCGATGGAAAACAACCAGTTCTTGAGGATGTTGTGGACATCACCAAAATGGTGGATTTGATTAATAGAAGAAAAGAGTTCAAACGAGAAGAAGAAATGAAACCGTTCTTGACTTCCAGCTATCGAGGTGAATATTTTTGCAACTGGTTGTTCAGTATGATTAAAGATTTTGATTAAACAACTATTTCTTACATCAAAAAAATTAAAATAAAATAAAAACATATAATACTACACCTTTATATAAGAAGTATAATATGTTATTTTATGGTATTATGAGATATCTAGATATCTGAGAACAACTATTCCTTAAATATTATTATTATTATTATACAACAATCAACTATTCTTATCATTATTATAATTATATTATCCTCATGTTTATAAAAAGAAAAAGAAAAAAAAAAAGAATAATATTTCCTCTACTAATAATTAAATATATATATAATATACTACATTTAAAAATACTATAATATATTATTATCCTCAGAGTGTATGTATAAGAAAGGAAGAAATAATCAGCTTCTTATAATAATAATATACACCTATAAAATATAAAATATAAAAATATTATTATTATTATGTAACATTAAATACATCAACCACTTGCCTGCTCACAAGTACTAATTATGAAAAAAAAGCGTCTACATTGTATAAGTAACTATAAATACTGTATATTTATGAAATATTATAGAGGATTGAGTACATGAGTATGGGGAATTATGTAAGTCACTCTGTGATGCTGTATAAAAGATTGTAGTGATAATAAAATTCGTATACTATGTTCTCTCCATCTCAACCACTACTAGTCAATTGTAAATAGTTCTCGGGTAAAGTAAATAGTGCAAGAAATCACAATTACAGCAGCACAAGTTTCTCAAGTATCCAAATACACGAGAACACATGTTCATCAATGAAAGTTGAGTGGACACTGTACATTGTACATATTGTACATTGTAAAAATGTATTGAATGAACCCCCAAAATTCCTTACTTTGTTTGTTTTGTATTTTGTACAGGGCAGACGATTTAATAGCTTGCAGCTCCTACGTTGAATGATATAATTGATAATAATTCATAATATTATACTATTTGCAATTGAATTGGTGCTATCTTTTAAATAATCTTTTATATTATTTTATGAAATGGCACAAGTTTTAAAATTTGCAAATTACAAAATGCTAAAAAGTAAAAATATGAGTTTCTACTTTTCCACTATCAGCTATCAACTATTATTAAAAATAATTTTTATGACTGTGAATTATGCTTTGAGTTTCTGAGTAAAAGATCTGGTTCTGTAGCCTGTGTTCTTCAGCTGCTGGAATGAAATGCAATACCATACACCATACACCAAGGTTCGTGGTATACTGACCAAAACCCAAAGAGCAAACGGCAATGAGGCTTTGAACTGTAAACTGTGAGCTGTGAGTGACAACCGCAAAAAATTACCCATTTTACACATATTCATGTTTCACGTTACATCAAACATGGAACATGGAAGGTTTTCCAAGAACAATAAATTAACACAATTCGTCCTTGTTTCACGTTGAACCATTTTGCCACCCAAAAGAGTTGATGTTGATGGTTGATGTGCAATGTGCACGTCAATTGTCAATTGTAGAAATTAGAACAGTCGCGTGTTTGTGTTGTGTGTTATGATCATACGTAATGTGTAATATGTACACGAGTATGAAATATGAACGCGACATTTGACATTATACATTATGTAAGATTGGACGTCAGACGTCAGGCATGAGCTAACGAGTTGAAGTTGAAGTTGAAAGGATAGGGGATAGTCAATCGTTAATAGTGCACCGTTTGATGTTTGATGTTTAATGTCATTTACACATACACAAAACCATACGTAACGTTTCGATACAGGGATTCGGGATTCGGATTGCTTTGGACTTTAGCCTTGAGCCTTGAGATTTGAGGGTAGAATCAACTAACAGCAAATGACAAACATGGTCAGAGCTCTAATCTAAATCTATGTACATTGTACATAGAATATAGAGCAAGGCACAAGGGAAATGTGAATGAGAGGCGGAAGGCAACATCAAGAAGGGTGATGTAATGAAGGGACAGATTGAGTGTGTAACTGAGAGGTGCAGCAATAAAGTGGAACGGGTATACAAAAGAACACACACAACACATCACAGAGGCAAAGGGTAACTGAAAACTGCAAACTGGTGACTGGTAAAAGAGAGAGAGAGAATGAGGAAAAAAAGAGAACAATTTGACAAGTTTCAAGTTGACTTGACCAGCTCGAGTCTCGAATATAGCGTATAAAGTGTAGAGAAAGAGTATAAAGTATGAACTATTAACTATACATGTGTATTAGCTGTCATCGCGGACGGTATAATTGTAGTTACACACATTTTTTTCACAAACAGGCTGTCAACATTTATGTATCTAAAATCTATAAAATATGCTATGAGTACACCAGAGAGTTTAGAAGCTAGAAGCACTTGAATTTTTTTCCCAAGAAAGAAAGAAAAACCAAACCAATATAGATAAATCGATACAAAAATTTCACACCTTTGTCATTGACAACCATTAATTATTTTTCCATTCATCACCTTGATTGTTTATGTAAATGTACAATGTACAAACTACAAAGGGTACAGCTTGCACTCAACTCTACAACTGAACCTGGAACAATAACGATCCTTTGACTTTAAGAGTTAAGAAGACAGATGCATTTTGCATATAATATAATATTATAGTTATATACAAGTATTTAAGTGCATTATAATTTTTAAATTCAATCCATTTTCACAATGTGTGCTTTCTTTGAATTTTTGAATTGTCGTAATTTAGAGTTTAGATGTTTTTGCAAATTAATTTTTCAGTTTTAAAAGTGAAAAGGGTGCGCTGGTATTCAAATTGTCCTTACATATAAACGACTTTTATTATACAATACAAGTACATTGTAGCATTGTAGCACGATGTATGAAAAATAGAAAGTAAGGATACATTTGCCATGTTGATCATGTATATAAAATATACGTAGTGAGACTTTGAGCACTTGAGTTTTGCCTGCCTGTGCCACTCATAAAATAGCCATTCATTGGCCATATTACGCCTCTAATTTCATTACTTCAAGTTGAGCAACTGCCATCACACCATCAGAGTACGTCCTTGTTATGAGGCTTATATATTGTATCGTACATTGCATTTGTAATTCCTACTTCCAGACTTACACTATCATCATTACTTTTAGTACTATGTAACATTATTATTATTATTATTATTTGTCATCACCGTCATCCTCACAGACTCCTAAATTCATAATTCATAATATATTCTACAAAATCCATACATTATACATTACACTTATAATGCATAGAGTCATATTGGTTGCTTCAGTCAAAGTTTTCCCTTGCTGTCTTGAACAGTCTTTGTTCATGTTCCAGACTATCGATATGACGACTCCGTACTCGGTCCTTTTTACTCGGTTCTCTGTGTAATGTATCATAGCTGCATAATACATACATGCGTGTGTGTGTGACTAATAATATTGTTCAACGACAATAAGGTTGGACACTGCACTGGATTGGGCATTGAGCAGCCTGGAAGAACCAAACAAACTTTATGGCATGTTTTATGTATTTAGTATTCAATATTCAGCATTCAGTAGTTATTTAGCTCACACACAACACACATGAAGGTTGAACATGTTGCTGTTATTAGTTATTATCATCATTCACTTTTCATTTGTTTCCACTGGATTGAAAGTGAGAGGAGTAATAAGTAATAAGGGATGCATAAATAGGCACATTTTCTGTTTATGAATTACTGTGGAGTATGGATAAAGTTGGAGCTTGGCTCATTTTGCTCCCCTATATTTTATACTTTAATATCAATATCAAAATCAAAATGTATCATAGGAAATGGGACACTTAAATATGCTTATAATAATATAATGTTTACATGAGTGAATGCATCTTTTTCAAATATGTACTATTTCCTAGTTGGTATTTACTCTATCTGTATTTAAAGAAGATTATGAGGTGGCAGTCTCCACACAACACACAAGTCATACTTATTAAGAGGCACAGCTTGTGTATGATTATGATTATGCACTTTTCCCGATTTTTTCTAGTCCCTATATTTTTTATACACATTACACATTTCCCCCGAATGATAATAATAACAATAATAATAATGCCGAGAATAGAGAGAGAATACTTGAATCTTTTGGAATGAGAATGAAGAGATACTGTATATTTTATGCTACATGGTATTGTGTATTATGTGGCTAGTGGCTAGCCGAATGGGGAAAATGTAGAATTGAGCATGAGACGGGAAGAAAAATGATGATTTTTGGATCTAGTTCGGAAAGTCATCATCATTATCAATTATCACCATTGTCCAGAGTCCAGAATCCAGAATCCAGATTATCATCATTTTTTACAAATTATGGAAAAGTAAAAAGTATCATTTGCTGACGACTGTTGCTCAATCTCCGTGAAATTTTCATAGAAAAAATCAAGGAATCATTTGTACATTGTACATTGTGTTGTTGATAAAGAGGAAAAAATGATGAAAAAGGGCAACTTTTATCCTAAAAATAAAATGTATAAGCATAATAATATAATGTGTATAGTATTTGCAGGTATTTATGTGTGTGGATGAATGAATGAATGAATGAGGGAATGAAAGTGAGAGTTACACGTTTCTGATTTTTGACTTTTTTGGGGAGTTTTGACTCCATTGATGGAGAAAAATGATGGAGCGATTTTATTGTTCCTTTGCCCTTCCTTTTCTTCCTGTCTCTTACACAGACAGAATCAGGTTAAAAATTTCATGTATTTTCTTTTTGTACATTGCTAATATTATATCATATATCATATTATTATGATATTATGTGCATTATTTATCTCCATTTTCATAAATAAATATGGTACGAGGTGCTCAATTTGTGGACATGTACTGTGTGCATGAGTGTGAAGTTCACACTGTGAATAACATAAAATTAAAGGCATATGGATTTTATTTAGTTTGGTTTCGATTTACTTAATTTATTTCCAATTTTATCCCGTTGTAGTTTTTCGTTAGTGTAACAGTCTTAAATTATTATTGAAAGAAAGGTTTTGGGTTAAAATTCTGTATTTTGAGTCGGACAGCGGAATCATCATAAGCGATAATGCAGCAGAGTTTTTCTGGTGGAACGGTACAAAATTACAACTGCCAGGTTCTAGTTTCTGTATTTTGTATTAATAAAATAGTAATAAAAGATTGGGCAGAAAACAGAATAATAGCAATTTGGAACGTGGCATACGACATACGGCATAATCATAATCATAATAATAAATGCTTTACTCGTAAATATGTACATATGAGCATAAACGTTAGTAGTTAATAGTGTCTAACATGTGACGCCTCATGTGGTAGCAGAAGACAAATAGGAAGGAAGAAGAAAGCGAGAGATGGTCAATTGCATCATCAATCACCTTATCAATCATCGTCTGTCGACAAGATTCCTTTCTAATTTGACATCTCTATCAAATGTCAAAGCTGGCACGAGATCCCTTGAGATGAGTTTTCTTGTTTTCTTGATTTTCCTCTCATGAAAAGTTCCAAAATCCAAAAGTCCAGTAACCCCCAGTTCAGCCCAGACTAGAGTTATTTCTTTTATTTCCCAATTTCCATTGTCTGTGATTTCCAATTTCCAAACCAAGCAGAGCGAGCGCGGTTGTACCATTATTATTATATTGCTATTATTATTATTATTTGTTATTGTTGTTCTGTTGGATCTATTTGCAATTGTAATGACACGTATAAACGGTCGTGTTTCATATTTCATACATTTCCATTTTACACTTCGTGAGTTCTTGATTTCATCCGTCTTTTTTATTATTAGATACTTGTTTAATATTTTATGTGTGGTTCCAAAAAAATCCAAAGCTCAAAGTTTAAAGGGAAAAAGCAGAGTATAAACAAATAAATAATAGATCTGTTTTTAAATAAAAACTTGTACAAGTTTCGAGTTTGTGGTTACTAGAATGTAGAATGTTTTCAAATTTTTCAAACGAAAAAACGAAAGGTATAACAATTCTCCTGTTCTATTCTATTTTCTATTATATTCATGACAGATTGTACTAGTAGAATTTGGGAGAGTTTGAAAGAGAAAGTTAAGTAGAAAGAGTAGGCAGGCGGAGAATCTCTCGCATCGACTGCTGTGTGCCTTAAACCGACTCGGGTTCACAGTGTATTTCATTTTATTGTATATTGTATTGTATTGTGTATTGTGTGGATTTTCTGCACTTTGTATTATGTGTATTTTGTAGTTTGTATTTTTAATACAGTAGACAGATTGCACATCAAGCTACACTGACTGCACTCGCTCACTCTTTCAACTTTCAAATTTCAGCTCTCAGTCCTGTGTGAGATGGGAGATGTGAAGAGTATATGAGATGGAGAAGAAGGAGAAAAAACGGGAAAACGGAAACGTAAAAGAGTTTTGTCGTAGGGAGATTTGAGAATTGAATGAGAATTGTGTATTATGTATTATATATTATAGTGTAGAGTGTAGAGTTATTGGGGGTGGGAAGTGAAAAAAGCACAGACACACTCACAATGTACAACTTACAGTATACAAAATAATGTAATGCATGGGATCTATAAGATGATTTAGAAAAGAGAGGAGCGTATTATATGTTCGTTTCGGCGTTTAATTTGAATCAGTGTAGAGGAGTGAATGCAAATGACAGGCCAAAGGGGAAAGCAAAAGGACTGATGTGGTTTCACTATTATATGGAGAAGTCTCTCACTCTCTGAGCGAGTACGAGTGCGAGTCAAAGAGAGAAAGCCGCTGTGTTTTGTGTTTATGACGATGAGTACACATCACATCACATCCATTTGCCCAACGAGAAGCAGGTCCAGAACCAAAACTCAAACATACAGTATATTATGGTGCATGAAATACTATGAAGAACACAAATATCTCGATTCTAGAAGATAGAAACGCAAGAGTAGTAACGAGTGACTACATTTAGTATTTAGTATTTAATATATCAACATGTACACTAAATATTGAATATGGACAATAATGCATAAATGACACATCAAAGTATGTTAAACACTGGACAATGAACAATGTTGTGAACCAAAAAATTTGAATTTATGCATCAACTACTCTTGAATTGTGAATGTATTATCGGATGATTATTCTGTTGATTCTAATGATTCTTCTTTCTTGTAGTTAAATGAATTCTCAATGAAAACGAGGATTTGAAATCAGAATTAACCATTGAATCAGGAACTTTATTAGGAGCTGCATTAGTTTGAAACTTAAAACTGTGCAAATGCAGTATGCAGAGTTTAGAGGGATAAAAAATACTCTTGTATGGCCAACAAACAGCAAACAAGTAAAATTGTATTTACTTATATCTATATATGAGTCGGTGGAATAATGGAGAAAAGGACAAACGAATTCATGTCTGATATCTGAGTGAAAGAATCTCTTTCTCTCTTTTACATATAATATGCAGAAGATATATCCCTATTTTCTATTCTACACAACAGTCGTCATCTTTCTCCATGTTGATTTTATGATGACAAGAAGAAGGCTTAATTTGATTTCTATTTCCTACATGCACATACTTTTTCTCGGTAGAACCAGAAACCAGAACTAGAAGGACATGTGGGCACATTTAAATGGCCATAACTTGTTGTTCTTGACATGACAAACATACTTGAATACTTGAGTGTGGAGTACGCTTCGGATGCCTCGATATTCTATATTCTATTCGACATCTCGAATCTGGATTCTCGATATGTATGAGAGATTCCTCTCTTTTCAATTTTCAATGACCTTACCATAAGCTGTACTATCTACTACTATTGTGGTACTTGTGACTTGACGATATCATACCCTCGTTTTTATTATTATTATTATTTTTATTACTATCCTCAAACCTCAATACTCTCTCTGTATTATGTAATATGTAATGTCATGTCAAATTAAAAGTGCTCTTATCTCTTATGAGAATCTCGCTAAACTTTACCCGACACCGAACATCGAACAACATCCAAACACACACCCCACTCTACATTCTACATTCTAGATTTCACATTCTACATCCGTTTGAATTTTGAATATTACCATTGAATTTTGAATTGTGTTGGTATTCCGTATACAATCGTTCCGTTTCACAATTCACAATTCATCCATTTCAAATATTTCAATCCAATTCAAGAGAGAGAGATGTTAGATGGAATTTGCTCATAAAAATTCAATTTTCAAGATGATATTTTATGCACATACTCGACGAAAAAGTGACAAAAAGGGAGTTTTTGTCCGTCAAGTTCAGATTCTTGGTAAAAACCCTCTGCATTCCATTTTCCTCTTATTCATCCTTTCCCATTTCCCATAATATGATATATTTTGTAGTTATAAACTAGACGTGGTTTATAGTTTATAGTACAAGTATAAAGTATGAGTTTTGAGTTATGAATCTACATGACAGACCAAAAATCCTAGACTTTCTTGTTGAATATATTATAAATTATAATCTACAAATCTCATGAAAACATTTTCAATACAAGAAATGCTGTATATTGTATATATTTGTAGAAAATTCAGTTACAGAACATAATATAAATATCATCCTTTTCAAAATCCAATCTTGTACAGTTACGAAACCACTTTTAAACTACAACTGTAATATTCCTAAGAAAGCATTTAACTGAAAAATCTCAATCTCTCTGCACATATTTCAAAAAGGCTATGTATCTGATTCATCCATCCATCAAAAATACAAATCGATGAATTTTTGAACTTTGACATAAGACTTGTATATATTTATCTGGATTCCAGACAGTCATCTGAAATCTGAATGGGTTTATTTAGCCTTGTTGCAATTTTTGTACTGAAAATTATCTAACCTAACCCAAAAGTTGATACAATGCTTATTTCGTATACTATATATTATATATTCTTATACATGAACAAGTTTCATTTCTCAAGCTATCAAATTTTCATCAAAAACTTTTGATATTTGATAGATGATAGATTATTATTATACACAGACATACGTGTACCTTTTGTTTACATAGATGAAGTTGTACTATGTATTATGTTCAATGTTATTATTATTTTATACTGAATTCCTTATGACGCAGATTGAGCGTGTTTATTTTAGCATTAAATTCGAATTTGGAAACAATGTCAAAAGTCAAAGTTCTGTGGACTGTACAATGTACAATTGTACCGACAAGTATTAGAAACTTTCTACTTACTTTCTACAGCAAAAACAGCAGAAAGGATAAAGCTGAAAGTTTCAAATTTCAAATGGATTGATGCCTGAATGATTAATAAAAGGTTATAACTTATAAGTTATATTTAATATTGTGTTTTGTGCTGTTTGTTGTTTGTGGTTGAGACAGTTCATGTTTATGAAAGTTGTTATTATTGTTCATCTCCTGCAAGTGTCTCATCCTTTTCTGTTTCGACTTTTGACAAGATTCAATATTCAATCCATGCCAATGTCATGACATGCCATTGTTGACGGTGAGTTGATGATGGAATTTGGAAAAGTAGGTAGAATCTCAAAGGAGACGATAAAGAAAGGAAATGGAGAATGGAGAAAGACGTGGAGAGAGAAATGGGAAGATGAAGATGTCGTAGTAGAGATGAGATGAGATTGAGGAAAAGGTAGACGGCAGAAGGTAGTTAGAACGTATGTTATGGACGAATGGAGAATAATTCATGGATTAGAATTCGATTAAAGATAAAGTCAAGTCAAGCCAAGCTAAACGAGAGAGTTGAAAAGAGAGGAAGAAAAGAAAGTCAGTAGAGCAAACTGAATATTTGATAGAAAATCGACAGAGAATTAGGCTGTCGGTTGTCGTTGTCGGTTTTTCCTGTACAATGTACAGTCAACAGTCCTTTCTATATATTACATAATTCTATACCCTATGTCTTACTTACAAACAAATCATACACATACATAAGTCTGTAGGGGGGAAGAGAAAAGGTATTGAAAGTTAAATCTCTGATTTCTCTCGTCAAATGCAGTACCTACAACATACAACAAACTGTGTGTGAAACATGTAGAATGTAGAATGTAGAATTTAGAATTTAGAATGTCGACGGATGGACGGTTTTCCCGTTGTGGCTCTTGGGTGACTTAGATTGAGAAATTTCTCCAACAGGAGAGAGGAGGAAGTGGCTTACGACACAAAGAGACAGAGAACAAGAAAATAACAAATACATCTTTGCTGTACATTTTACATTGTGCACTGTGTACTGTAAACTGTATATTGTATATGCATCATACATGTGTACAATAAAATATAGACTGTAGAAACTGTAGAATGTTTGAATCCTCCTTGGTTTCGGTTTCGGCTTCGGTTTGGGTTTCAAGTACTTAGTAGGTAAACAAAATCCAAATTCGCGAATCTCCAGCCCCCCTCTTTTTGATAGCACCCATTCCATCTGGATTTGATTGGCATATACGAGTAGAGCTTATCTTGGGATGTCATGAACAGTTGAACAGTAATGATATTTGATTTTTTTTACCCTGACAATCCAATATCCAATATCCAACCCAACCCAATCCAATGTTATGATACTTGCAAAAGTAAATACATATCAACATAACATGTACCTACATTGTACAATGTACAAGTTGTGGCATGGTCCACGGCCCACCCGCCCATGTCATGTGAGTCTTGCACCTAAATATCGTATGTACGTTGTGAACTGTGAAGGAGCAAAACCAGAGACACTACAGACTATAGATAATAGATTATATTTAGATGTGTATCAGAGTCCTTTACACATGTATGTCCCCTCCACTTGAATCTTGAATCTTTTTCTTTTTTATGTCTATCAAAGAGAAAGGAGATGAGGTCGTGTACATATAAAAAGACTTTACAGTCATATCAACAGAGTTGAACTCCATTTAAGATCTGAGATTTGAGGGGTACAGCCGTCTCAATTCATAAATTATCAACTTTTGTACGTATGTGTAAGAGCTTGAAAATCAACAACATTTGCAGTATGCATATTATAGAGGATATATAGAAATAGAAATCCTTCTTGCTGTTTTATTTCAGACTGTTATTGATTTGAATATTTTGAATTATCATCAAGTCCTTGTCCCATGTCCTATGAATTGATTACGTCCATTAAATGAATGGGAAAAGTGTGCTTGGGTTCTGTGTGATAACTGATAAGGGAACCGAGAACGAAAACGAACCACGCGAACAAGAAACAAGACATGCGGCCATTCCCATTCCCATCAACCACCAAATATGTATAAGTAATGTATACATGTGCCTCTTTTATTTACTCTCTTCTTCCCTCGGTCTATTGTGTATTACATGGTCCGTGCTCTATGTGTTTTTTAATGTGTTGCACATTGTACATACAGCATACAGCATATTACATGTGTAACATGTATTTTGTAGATGAGACGAAGGATTAAAAGTACAAAGTACTCATTAGACAGTTTAATCCTTTTGATTTTCTGATATCCTCATCATTTCCTCCTCATTTGAATCTTTACGGTGTTTGCTTTTTAGGGAGTTTGTAATGTGTTGTTAAACCCGATCCCATGGACGCCGAAGAATCTTCGATAACATCCTACAACATGCAAAGTTTTGAATTTTGGATTTACTATATACAGTGTACAATAAATGTCCTTGATTTAATACATTCCACCTTTTCAAAAGTATTTGCTTACCTTTACAAAATATCTCGCCCTGGTTCTCACTCACAGTTGTTGACTCGACATTTTTCCCGCAACAACAACAAGAGAAGCACTCGTTGTGATACACTCCCGCCGTAGCTAGTTTCATCTCAGCCCAATATACCGGTCTGCCTAAGGAAAATAGTTTATATTTCATATCATATCATTCACCAGTTGACCAAAATTATCAATAGTTATCAATTATAAATAAAAAGTATTTAGATATTATAAATAAGAAATAAGATGAATAGAGAAGATGAAAACTCACCGCATCTTCTACATGGTTCACCACCACCAAAATTTTTACTTGTATTCCGACTGTGATGCTGTTTCCCTTGAGTTTTGACCTTTGACTTTCCCAAACTGCTTAACTTGTTTACCTCTAAAGTTAAATTGTTGTTGTTGTTCTCATGATTGTCATTATCATTATCATTGTCATTTCTATTAACTTCATTTCTAATTTTCTTCTCATGCCTCCAATTTTCTTCCCCCTTTGATTGAGTAGTCCCTTGTCCAAAAGAAGTGGGAGGGTGAAGAGGGAGGCGATGTACTTCTGGATGTTTTGGTGGATATCTTGGTGCTGGAACATAGCAAGATCCAGCTTTCCCTCGTGAACAACGTTTATAACCCGAATTATCCGATCGAGAGATGGTTTCCGTCTTATTCCTATTTGTATTTGTATTTGTAGAGGTGTTGTCATTTCTCATGTTTAGAGAATCTTGATCTCGAGTTTCAACATGAGTTCGATAATTAGCCTTCAACTCCTCCACATTTGGTGCTCTATTAGCTATTATTGTGGATGTGGAAGAAGCGGAGGAATGAGACGAAGACAGTTGCGGGGGAGAATCTTGCTTTTGTCTATGTTTATGAATGTGATGGTGATGAAATTTCTCATGTTGCTCAGGATCATTCTCATCAATGTAACAAATTATGTGTTGTTTATTATTATTGTGATCTTTATAACTGCGATGAGTATGTTGATGATGATGATGATGACGGCGATTTCCTTTGTGTTTGGTTGTTTTGGTCACAGCAAGTGTGTCGGATTCATATTTTGATACTACATCATCTTGTACTTGTTTTGCCGTTGTCGTTGTTGGTCGAGAGTATTGTGAAGTGTTTGTGATGTTTTTAAATGCTGAGGAATCTCCATCTAATTTTTTGTAATTTTTCGTCCTCGAGCCTACTACTATTAATGAGGAGGAGGAGGAAGATCGGATTCCTTGTGGCAGAGCGAGTAGTGTGGGCTCATTCGCTCCATATCCATACCCTTGGGTGGCAAAATTCACTCGGTAGCATGTTTTACAAAATATTTCATTCAACTCTCGATTTTCTGCAAGAGACCAACTGTCCAGGGATCTGGAACAGATAGCACAAGTGAAACAACGAACATGCCATGACTTTCCGAGTCCCAGCCTCTCTTCAGCGGAGTATACATTTTTGCCACATCGACCACAATGTCTTCCTGATCCTGATGACATAGGTCAGCAAATGTCCTGGAGAAATATTTCTTCTAATCTTGAATTTTTATCAGAATGTCCTTATTAAAACATAAAAAGTTACTTGTTTGAATATCCTCATTTTGATTTGGAAGGATCGCTCAACTTTCCACTACTACACTATGAAATTTTGCATTTTTTAGTTGTTTGTTGTAGTTTATTATGTAGTACAAAATGTGTACACAGTACACAGCAATACACAAAAGCCACAAACATAAAATAAAAAGAAAGAAAATGTGTGATAGAGAACAAAAAGCGCCTATAGAAAAATGACAAACATGAAATGCTGTGATCGAAAGGAAAATAGCCATGGAAACTAAACGTATCTATATAAAGAGATCATTTTCCTCTCTGGAAAAAAGAATCGGAAACTGGTGGAAGGAGCATGATATAAATAAATTACCCAGTTTTTTGATCATCAGTTCATTGTACACGTACTTTGTTTGTAGTTTGTAGTATAGTTAATTTATTGAGCTTAACACAATCAGGAATTTCCATACTACTTTTACTGAAGTTTTCTAAGGCAAATATTAAAAACGTGTAGATCTGCCCAGATTTACATAATTTATAATGTAGAAAAGGTACACATTTTAACATCTTATATAGTTAATCCCAAAATAGTATATATGTATGTATATGTATTCGTTTAAACCCACATTTTTCGTTTTTTTACATTGTACTTTTTTGATAACTACGTCATCTAATACATTTTTTTGATTACTGAGCATTCTCATTAATTTTTACAAGTTTTGAGTTACACATAACACATAACCTATCGCCTGCATCTGAGGACAGTGTGTATTTAATACTTCGACTCTAATATAGTAATAATATTACCCACATTATTGATTATTTTGACTTTTGATACATAGATAATAGATACCTATTACGTTTTATGTTGTAAGTATATTGTACAAACTACAATTCTTTTGTAACCCCTGAGATATTTTTTCAGTTCTCTATATTTGATAGACAATAATAATAGTTATTTTCATTTTTCAGTGGTTTTTTCACACTACACTAGCACTACACAAATTTACACTACACAGACACTTTAGCCTTTTCAAACTAAATGAGTTGAATTGCAAGAAAAATCTAATAGTAAAACTACGGCGTATACTAAACTTACAATGACCATTATTTTACTTTATAATCCGTTTATATATATACACATAGGATACGTTTACGTCCTCTAATTTTTTGTACCTTTACTTTTTTTTAGGCTATTTCGTTTTTCAATATATTCATTGTTTACATTTCATTTTATATAATATATTATAAATAATGTGTGTATAACAATTTTTCTATATCCTTTAATAAACATCTTTCTTGTTTTTTCATCAATCAAGATTCAAGATATATATTTTATCTTTGATTAAGTGTCTACAGTCTACAAATACACACATCAATAAACGTAAAACATGTCATAATAATATGTATTACGTATTTTTTAATAAAAGGCTGATTTTTATGGTATACTCCATATACCGTTTTGTTTTTAGGAATGGTGAAGTGAACCTAGTACGAAATGATTATTCACAAAATATTCACTTGCCATATTATACATATTCATATCCAGTAACATTTAAATGCATTATTGATTGGTTTTTGTTTCAAAAGTTAAAGAATTCATTTATACATAAAAATGTACGATGTACGTTCTATCTTATAAGTTCTTTGCACGCATGTTATTATGTACACATATATTATATATAATAGCTTTAAATAAATTTTGACTAGACACATTCTTCAGTTCCTAGAATATATACATTGATGTATTTACTTTATATCTAAACGAACGCACATATGACGTGAGTACGAATGCGTTCTAATGTACTTTATATGTGTATAATATATTACAGTATATTGAACATTACTTTTGTAATCCTTCCAGAGAACATTTTATATGTTGTAAAATGTAGAGACCGGCTTTTGTATACTATATATCTAGCTATAGTTTCATGTACAAATCCAACATCTAACCTCATAATATATTATAATATATTTGATGAGATGAAATACGTGAAAGCGCAGATTTCTCTCTTTTCTCCTGTATGCCCCAATATAATAATAATAAGGTACACAGATTTCATTTCAATTCAATAAAAAAAAAGGTAACAATTTCCAAAATAAAAAACTCCAGTAATATAGTATAGTATTATCACGAAATAAAAGACGACAAAGAATTATCTTGACTATTACATTTTTACATTTTATGACTCAATATTTTGTGAGTCTATTAATTTACCAAACATCATTTTCAGACTCATTTACATAAATGTTACTACGGACCTATTTCATGTACAACATAATATTTTGTAGTAATCTAGTCCGTTCCTTATATTGACTGATTTTTTTTAAAAGAAACCCTAAAATACAAAGTACCCACTGAAAGTACTTAATATGAATTATGAATATACCAATATGATTAGTACTAAACAATGACAATAAAATTATTGAAAATAAAAATTACTATAAAATATTGTACAGTGTTTTCAAAGCTGACATTCCAAATGCATACAAATATCTGCATTCAAAGGTAAACGAAAACGAGCCTTGCTCGAAACTATTATTATTTATCCAAAGCATTAGTAGTACTAAATATAGGCCAAATTTTGCGTTAGACCTCCTTTTTTTACAGTTGAAAAGATTAACAAACAATTAATTTGGTATAGCACAAAAATAACTAAAAGTCTCACAGGTTTTTACTTGTACGTATTATATACTTCACTCGGAAAATAATGAAGAAAATGATCCTTTCCTATGGTAGACTTCTATCTAATATAAAATCTATCGAGTATATATAATCATTTTAAGCCGGCATGTCATATTAGTAGATTGTTGTTTCAGGGACATTATACATTATGTATAACACTTCATAACATGTTTTTTCTAGTAATAACATTTAAATTAAATATTCTACTATATTCAGATTAAAACTGTAAAAAATAATAAAGATTAAAAACCAAGAAATACATAAAATCTAGTACAGAAAAAAAATACCTTGTCACATAATATATATGGATTTTATCAAAGTTTAATAAAAGAGCATGATATTGTAAGAGAATCCTTTGTTTCTTTTTCACAATAATAATTATTCGCTGTTTGTATATATATTATATATGTACCATAATATGATTTTACTTTCAATCACTCTGCTTTTGCATATCCTGTAAATAAGGAGAAAGTAGATCGACTAATATATCTTCAACTTCTTTAATTACTTTACTCCTGATTGTTGACCAATTCTCTGGTTTTTCAAAAGTTACAAATTCCGCATAGTACTTAACTTTTGGTTCGGTTCCCGAGGCCCTGATCGTCAAAAGGAGACCATTTTCAAACTTTAATGTCACCATTTGTGAACTTTTAGAGACGGGAAGAATGGGTTTCCTATCAGGTTGATTTGTATCTATTCCAATGGTAAGATCACGCACGGATACAATATGAGGATTCGTCTAAAAAAATATGAGCAAATTATAAGCATTACCATTCACAACATAATATTTTACGAGTCATATTATATTATTATGTTTATAATAATATTTTGTTTGAAAAATAATCAATTTATAGTTTTTTTTTTTTATTATTTTAATTACAATTGGAGGTGGTTGTAAGAATGGTTTTTCTGGTGTATATCGATTTCTCATGTTATCAAACATAGCGGCAACTTTTTTCGGATTTCGACAGATGTAATATGATGTTATATTAATGAAGTAGCCGTACCTAAAAAAATTACATTCAAAACATTATATATATTTTACAAAATAATAGACATATTATGGCTAAATTTGAAGTAAGCTGTAATTGAGAACATACATGTTACGTGTACATCTTTTCTTTTTCATGTACTTTTATACCCAAGTCAAAACTTACTGTTCATATAACTTCATAAGTTGATCTTCTAATGTTATATCATTTGCATATAAATAATTTGCCATTTCTGCTACTCTCACTCCAGCGGAAATTCCATCTTTATCCAGTACTCCATCTCCACACATGAATCCAATAGCCTCCTCAAAAGCAAATATTACTTGACCTGTAGAAAAAGTATTACAAAATACAAAATACCATACTTGTTAAGATTTATGACACTTAAAATTGACAGTTTGTTTTAATTAAAAATAATATAGTATATATTACATAATATTACAAACAAATTTATCAACAGATTAACTAACCGTTTGATTTTGATAACTCATCTGCTTTGTTTCCCATCCATTTAAATCCTGTTAATGTTTCCTAAAAATAATTGAACAATAGTTAATGAGTGATTTATAAATCGTACCATTTCTGAAGTAAAATACGGTCAACAAAGGAATGATGTTGTAAATGGCATGGTGTAAAGGAATGACTGAAAAATTCTAACTTACCATGAAACCGTAACCTTCAGATTCAGCAAGATGTTTAACAAATGTTGTCGATACAGCACTAGAGAGCTATTGGACAAGAAATTAAAGTGATTAAATATTTCACAAAAAGAATTCGAATTAAGATTTTTGAATTAAAATGTGTACATACTTATATTGTTTCACGAAACATTTCATATTTTTAACTATTAAGTACCATGTAATATTTTTTAGGATTTGAATCTAAAGTTTTCTGTTTCAAAAGCTTAACATGCCACCAAGCTAAAAGTGATCCAAGTTCGTTTCCCGTAAACACCTTCCAAGTGCCCCTAATTTAAAAAATTAATCTTGTTTTACTTAAAAAGGTATAATATAGTTTAAATAAACATGACGTGCCTTACAATTGTAAAACTTAAAACTATGTAGATATTAAATACTGACGAATCTTCAAAATATAGATCCAATGTAATATATACTGGATGGCTTTAGTATGTATAGTAGGTTATTTCTTACTGTCTATTCTTTTCTGCAACAGCTAATCTATCAGCGTCAGGATCATTTGCCAAAACAATAGTGCTACCAGAACTTTCAGCTGTTTTAATTGATAATTCAAGTGCACTTTTTCCTTCTTCAGGATTAGGAAATTTTACAGTAGGGAAATCTGGATTTGGATGCATTTGCTCCGGTACTGGTACAAAAGGCTATTATAAAATAAAAATGATTGACAGTATAAAATATAATATATGTTTAGCGGATAAGTTTTATGAGTGTAAAATGTATTACTTGTATTATAATTTCGAATAACTTTAATAAGCGTAATGAATAACAAAGATTATTCAGATTAAAAGAAAAACATACTTTTAATGAAACAGCTTTGAAGGCTCTTTCCATGTAATGTAATCCTACACCATGCATAGGTGTGTATGTAAAAACAAGATTTGATTTCTGTCCTATAGTACGAAATTCATCTACAGAAAGATTTAACAAAATCTGATTGTACTTTGTCCAGACATCATCTAGTGGATCAGATACTTGTAATTCATCATTCAAACATGAAGTTTCCCATGCTCCTTCCCATGGCTCTAAGTTCGAGAGTATTGCAGCTTGAATTTTCTTATCATGTGGTGCAATAATCTTAATTTCAAACAAGCAATACTTTTATATTACACGAGTCATGGAAAATCAATTCGTTTAGATATTCTTTTGGAAATTAATAAGGTATTATGAAATTATATTATATAATGATTCATACTAAATACTAAATATATATTCAAACTGTTGAAAACTAGTACCTGTGCTCCGTTTTCCCAGTAAACTTTATATCCATTATCTTCTTTTGGATTGTGTGAAGCTGTGACCATCACACCACAGACAGAATTCAAATGAACAACAGCAAATGACACAAATGGTGTTGGACAAATTTCGGAAAATAAGTATACTTTAAATCTGTAGTGAAACAAATACAAAATGAATATAATATTATGTTATAGAAATACTAGAAAGATGTAAATATTAATTTTGCAGGAATAAAGTGAATAAACATACAATTTTGCTATATATATATAAATGTGACATGCATACATTCAAATATGAAAAATTTGTTACCCTTTGGCCACCATAGCTTGTGTTGCAAGTTCAGCATATCTTTTTGAATTGTGACGACCATCATACCCAATAACAACTGATCTCTCCTTACGATCACGGAAATATTCATCTGCATAACTTGCTAATCCTTGAGATGTTTGAATTATAACTAAATCATTCATGTAGGAGAAACCAGCTCCCATGACTCCTCGGATCCCCGCAGTCCCGAAAGTAAGCCTTTGTTTTGAAGAAAAAAAAAGAAAAAAGAGATTTGGAACGTTTTTAATATCCTTAAATATTCATGTAAGAAAACATTATACATAATACATATATATTCTTCTCATGTGAGCATACATGATTACTACAAAAATACCTGCTCGCAAGCCTTTTCTCAAGCTCATCTTTATTTCCAATCAGGTCAATAATTTCATTTCTGGTGGTATCATTCTGTAAAATATAACAAAGAATGGAAATGGAAATTAATGTTTGCCTCTACGTGAAATTGTGTTTGATTTACAATGAACAATGAATATTTGTTGCACGCATTATTATTACTTCTTGGTTTAATGTGCGTAGTATTGGTATTTTGTATTTTTTAAAAGTTTTCATGCATTTATTTCCCAACAGAACTAGCTAAATATGAAATAAAATATGAAAGAGAAAAACAGCGTATTGTACACTGTACATTTCATGTATTGTCTGGAGTTTTCAGTATACACGTGTATGCGCATCACAAACAAAGCTAAATATACATATATATAGTATATTATTACGACATAGAACATGATAAACATATTTACAAAACGGTTATGGACGTCATAAGAGTTTCAAATTTCAAGCTATATATTTATTTTATGGAATATGGGATGGAAAAAACAAGTAAATAGCGATCGTTAACTTTTAGATCATACGATGTTTTTTGAGTACGTGTGTTGTTACGTAAGTACACTTTGAAAATATTGTTCCTTTATAATATACCATTCTCATGATATTCTTAGCATAGTGCGTATTAGAGTACATAATATTAGAATCAAGTTAAGACTTTTATATAAGACTATACGTACTTAATAAAGAATTACTATTTATCGTATACAAAGTTCATTCCAGTGCAATTACGTTTCCAAAATTACTATAGACGATAGACGCCATTGAATCTGTTCTTTGAGACTCTCTCTCTCTAATTCTCTGTACACTGTATTGTTAATGAGTTTCTGCATACATCCATGCATAATAACTCACTACTAAATTTATGATGCGTATAATGTGTATAATTGAATGCTGTTGTTTGTTTGTGTTTCCACCGTGTTAATGCATGTCCTATACAATGTGAAAGATACTATAAGCGAATTGTGTATAATATTACTTTCCGTTATTAAACATATATACGATATAAAGTATTTGTCTACGAACAAACATAAATGTACTTTACTTCTCCATCAAACATAGATTTTAATCATGTTCCTTGAGGTAATCTATCATTCTTTTCTAACTTCTTTAACATTATCACGGATTAATTCCAATCAAAAATTGTAGTGTGCTATTCATTATTACATTTATACTGATTGAACAGTATTGCGTAAGATCATGAAAATATTAGTACCATGTGTACTGTAGAGTGTACATCGAGAATCAAAAAGTAGCCCTGAACTTTTTCTTTCTCCATGTACTTAACTAGGTTCTACTGCTTTCTTATACATGCAAAGTCAGCTAGCCTAGCGCTAGAAAAAGTTCAGTTCTACTTTGATTCTGAATGGACAGTACATAATATTGAACATCAAATGTCTATTTATGATTTGACAGTTTAATCGGGAACATGTTACATTAATCCTAAGTACATAAACATGTGCATAAATAATAATATATAGAGTCAAGTTTATTAACATTGTGTATTGTGCAATATTTTTGTTATGTGTGTACTTAACTACATTACTGGAACATATGTTTTCCAAATTTCCAACATGTGGCATTCGTACAGCTAAATTTAGTCATTTGACGGCTATTCTTTTTATGCTTCCACTAATAAGAGAAAAATGATTTTATAACTAAGATGAGTGTCCTTCTAAGACACTCCTCTGTTAAAAAATTCTTGACATTTAAAAGCGTTATGTATTCTATACACGCATGTAATTTTTTATGTATACATAATATACATATCATTAGTATCTATATCATTAGTATTACCTATACACATAGTACATGATACACAGAGTGTCACCAATAAAATGGATCTGACACATCACAGAAGAGTCTACAGTACATTTATAAAGTAACTGGATTCACTTGTCACTTGTCACCTTTGACCCAATAATGAATGACAAGTTGTCTTTTTTCTTCAACAAATGTATTCATACATAAATATAATTGTGTACCGCAGCGAGATTAAGTACAACTTGTACTGTACAAGGACTATTAATTATTAATTTAAGGAAAGAGAAAAGTCTATCATGTGTGGAATTGACAAAAAAAAGAAATATTTTGATGAACGACTCTTGACACTTGCTTGATATTATACATATTAAAAATTTTGATTGATCTAAGCTTAAATTTTTGTCACTGACGACGATATGACAAGGCTAAATATATGTATAAGAAATATGAAATGAAAGGTCGAATAGAGAGTATAAGTATATGATTGGTTACAGCATAACATAATAAATGACCTTCTTCTATTGCAGTAATACTTAAACATTGATAAAGTGACATGATATTATTATTTATTATGTTTTATTTGATAAAAGATACTTCAGTTTTCATGTTCCGTGTGTGCACTTAATACTTAACACATGTAACATGTGTATCTATAAATTATAAATATATTTACACACACGCTAAAAGTCTGGTATATACGGTGTATATTATGCTGTCAATTCAATTATCGATAATTAGTACTATAATTAACAGTGTTACATTGTTAATATCTACAACATAATATGCACAAATATTAAAATTTACAATACAAAGTGCATAATGCAGCAGTGCATATATATTATATAATTTCACTAACTCGTTTAGTCTAAATGCAACAAAACAATCAGTAATAAATATTATAAATTATAATAATGACAACTGTCAAAAAAAAGTACTACAAGATACTTGTGCCTATTGTTTGTTCAATTTCAATTTGTATAATTTTGTATTTTGTACACATACTGCAATTTGCACTAATTTTATGAGCTTTTTATTATGCAAGTTAGTATAAACATAACATGACACATGGTTCACATAATTAACATAAAAAAATTGAAATCATATGAATCAAATTACTAAAAAAAGTGTATCAGTAAAAACCTTCAAATATATATATTTTTTTAGTGTTTTACTTACTTTATCCCATTTTAACCAATTTTTCAGATTGTCCAGAAATTTTAACATTGATAAATCTTGATTTCCATTTAATAAGGACACATGATTAACATTGATGTCTAGATTTGACATCTTATAACAAAAAAAATAACTTTGTTTTATAGTATAATAATGTAGAGCAAACGAGAGTTCAGCAATTGAAAAATAAATAAATATACGACTTTTTATATTGCAATCAAAGAGACTTGTGTAAATCGTTTCCTTACTTAAATATTTTTATCAATCTATATATTCTAATTGTGTAGTTATCAATAAAAATTAAAAATGTATATAGCTCACAAAAGATTGATTGATTCACAATTCACACTATGTATACTGTTTTTTTTGTTTGGGCACAGAGTACAGATCACGGAGAAATACGAATGCTGAATGGTAACTAAAGTGTAGTGTGTGTACAATATATCATTTGAACTCTCTCTGTTTTACAGATTATAATAGCCCAGTAAGCCTAATTACATTTTATACTCTACGATGTCTTGTGTAATTCTAAAACGTCTTGTACACACATATTTATCTTTAATTGCACATTATGTCGGTTCATTTCATTTCAAAATATTCTTCTCTGAAGATTGTATTGAGAATTTGGAGAATGAAAAAAAACACAATAACAATACATGTGTCAGTAATAGAAGCATAGTAGTATAGCATGTATATATTATGTATGTATATGGACATGGAATGTATGTAAAATGTAAATCTATATTATACCAAGATTCATTAGAGTATAGCAAGTCAGGCAAAGGAGAACATGGACAAAATATTTTTACGTATATTTTTCAGTGCTTATTTCATGGAAACTTAAAAAGAATACATAATATTGGAATATATTTATAATTTTGCTTCTAAATTAATTATTATTGTAGTAAACCAGTAAAATTTGATATTTTTGATCTTATTTATAATTTTCGTAAAATCAAAATCAGAGAAGTGAAAACATTTTGCCCCTGTCTACCCTCTCTCGATTTTCATGAACACATTTTCAAAATATGATAGCTTCAGAGTTTTTGAGATTGTGTGGTTTTTTCTTTCAAGTTATTTTACTTAAATGTAATTTCTTAAAACCACGTGCAATGTTCAATTAAATCATTTTTAATTTTGAATAAGTATATACACAGTACACAGGTTTATTATTTGTTTTTTGTTTTCTTTTCCTCTTATAGAAAAAAGATCAAGACAATTGTAAAAGTATATTTTAAGAAATAATTTTAAAAGACGCTTTTTGGAAGTTGTGAAAATTTTGTGAATCTCTCGTTTCTAATATAATTTATATTTAATACAAAAATAATATTTGTATTATAATAATATCAAATACAAGAACTATGTTTATTCACCAGAGATAAAATAGACATATATTTTTGTCAAAACAAAAAGAACTACACATCTACTACTGTGAATACATGTTAATTGTGACTAGGTCAAAAGGAGGACTTAAATGCACTTAATTGCATTTATAAATTCGATTCAACATGATTATCATTAGTAATATTTATTGTTTTCACATCATTGGAGTGCTCTATTTGGTGTCATCGTGTATGTTTGATTGTAAGTTTTTTACATACTTAATTTAGTTATGTATAATATATATAAAGTTTAAAATAAAATTTCTGAATATTATTACATGCTATATGTATATACAATGCTGTGTTTTAAAATAATACATATGTATATATACAACTTTTGGCAGTAAACTATGTTAATAATTTCTATATTATTGTGTTTTTCTATACATTCATGGACTTGTATTTTTGTATTTATTTTTTTTCTAAAAGGTGTTCAAGCGATTGTATCAAATGGAGGAAGTGAACCTGCAACTCAAACTTCAGCTAATGCACTTGTAAAACAAAGAAGGGGTCTTATAATACTACCTTCACCAGAAAATAGTCTGAATATCATAGCTAAAAGAGTTGACGATACGTTAAATCTTACCTGTTTAATTGAGTATGATGATATAGATGATAGTAATCCAGGCTCACTATCATCTTCAGAACACAGTAGTAATAGTGATCAATTTTATAAGCTCTCCTGGTATTTGCCATTCTCTCCTCAAAATAGTAAACAACGTATTAATTTCATTGAGGAACGTAATTCATTAACCATCACTGTCAGTAATTTAAAGGAAAGTGATACAGGAGAATATCAATGTGATGCTACTACTTTTCCTACGGACAGTAATTCTAAAAAGGACTTACAGGTACGTAAACATACATATATGTAGTAGACACTCTCGTAGTAATATGAATTTAAGGTAAAATATAACTATATAAATAATACTAATTATTGTGATTTTTTTTTTGATTTTATTAAAGGCTGCCAGTCTACCTTCAAAATCTGTTAAAATTACTGTTAGGCCAAGTAAGTTTCTAATAAAAGTACAAGATTTCATTCGTTTATATACATGTTCTAATAACATGAAAATAAAAATAAAAACAAATGTTTAATTTTTTTTGATATTTTTGTCTTTAATACTCATAGAAAAAAATAGCTGTGGAGATAACTTTTTTAGTTGTTCAACGGGTGAATGTATTCAAAAACGATTTCTATGTGATGGTTTGCAAGATTGTCGAGATCGGTCTGACGAGAGCACTTCAGTTTGTGGTATGTAATATAAAAATTGAGAATCTGTGTACTGTAACAAATGTTGTGTTGTTTTCTTATAAATCAAAGATGTATAAAGTATGAGTCTTGCATTTAATATACATACATGTATGTAATTTTGTAGGAACATTTAATCCATGTGATGGAAAATTACGTTGTGAAGATGGACGTTGTATATCTCGTCAATGGTGTTGTGATCGGACTGTGGATTCAAATTGTTCAAGATTCAGCCATAGTTGTTGTAAACAACTTGTTCCCATTCAATATAGTTTAGATATGAGTCAATATCCTCAATCACAACAATTTAGTGACA
This sequence comes from Sminthurinus signatus, assembly GCA_019776565.1. Taxonomy (NCBI): domain Eukaryota; kingdom Metazoa; phylum Arthropoda; class Collembola; order Symphypleona; family Katiannidae; genus Sminthurinus; species Sminthurinus signatus. The sequence continues at coordinate 36,701 of JABASP010000779.1, forward strand.
TGGGCTTTCTACAAACTACAGGTAAATTCTACACAATATTATTATAATACAACTTTTTTCGAATATGTACATTGTACATGTTTTGATGTTTCATAAAAATGAACCCATTCATTAAATTTTGTTGTTTTTTTCAAATTAGTGTATACTGTTATTGGTTGTGCCATGGCGTTCATGTTCATAATTACGATCATGGTCATAGCCATCTGTCGAGTAAGTACATTTTATTTTTTTATTCTATATTCTAACGTCAAATCAAAAAAATAATATTAATATCTACTTACACTGTTGAAATCTAAAATATCAGTGTATTTTGTGTATGTGTGTATATACATTTTAATTTATTCATATTCTGCTTGTCTTTTGTCATAAAGGTTCATCTTAAACGCACACAATGGGCTCAAGGGGCACAACATCCTCAAAGACAGGATTCATGGTCAAATCTTTTCCTTCATTCAACAGGTATATATCATAATAATTAATAATAATTGAAGATAATGTAAGAGTTTGAAATAGTCTAGGGACAAGGAGAATATTTGTGTTTAAATGTATTTTTATTTTGTTATTTTATTAATGAAACATTTTTTTGTTTTTTTTTGTATAGGACCATCATCTGGACTTCTAGTAACTTACAATATTAATAATGGAGTACAATTTGTTGGAAGGCCGTTGAATCCACCACCATATTCAGCTTCCATTCGTCCTCCTCCTCGAGAAGGGCCTCCACCTGCTTATTCTTCGGAAGGTAAATTTTATTTGACTAAAACAATTCGTATATATAATATATGTAATGGAATTTTTTTTCTCTTTTTTATATCTTTATTCTTTATTATAAAATACAGAAAATATTGCTTCAGCTGCAGCATCTTCCTTGAGTTCACCTACAGTAGATAGCTCATCAATTAATCATACTCATCGATATGCGTCTCAATCGTCGTCTCATCACGCATCATCCGCATCTCCTCCATATACAGCTCAATCATCATCTTCTTCTCAAATTTCACAGCCCTTAAGAAGAACAGTGTATACTTTAGAAGATGATCCAGAAATCTCAAATCTTGAACCACTTTTATCTGAAACAAATAATAATGGTGATAGTAATGGAAATAATACGAGTGACATCCAAGTAGAACCTAATAGAAATCTTAATATTAATCTTAGTAGTAGTGGTAATATTAATAATAATAGTAGTAGTAGTAGTAATAATAACACGAATAGCTATAATATTAGAGCCAATTCAACGGATAATGAAAGAGAAAGAGAATCACTTTTCTTAACAAATGATTGTCAAATTTAAACACATAACAAAACTAAGCAATAATTTTCTTGGTATCATTATTACTATAAATACATATTATAATAATATATTATAAATATATTATTGTAGTGTGTATTATATTTTATATTTATTGAATCAACTAACAATTTTTGACTATCAAAATCGCATTTAGTACGAAAAGTTTTTGTCGCGGATATATATATAAATATGTAAATGCATTTAATATTATATTTTATAAGCTGACTGGTCACAATACATCTATATATATGTATTTGATAATTTTAATTCATGATAGCTTTTTTAGCGTTTTAAATGGAACAAACTAATAATTTACTTTTGCAAGTTTAAAATCTTTACAGATTCATCATATAATAATGATAATACTACTATGTCACAAAAGATAAAGTGTGAACAATCAGTATAGGTATAAAATAGACGATGCAGAAAAGGGATGGATATACATATATTAGATAATATGTACATTTGTGAAAAGTTTTCTAGTAGTATTTTATTTTAAAGTCAAATGTGCCATATGCCATACATCATATTTTGAGACGAGTTTTTATTTAATTTAATGACATGTAAGTCAAAATTAACAAGAAATAGTCTTCATATAGAAGGGGTCATGAAATAAAATTATATACATAATATATACACACTTTTTTTTCCTTCTATTAGTTGTGATTTAATCATATATTACATAAATTTGATTTAAAAAAGTATCCATCGTAGAGTTTTTTTTTAGTTAGAACGTCATTAAATTAGGTTACATAATATGCTTTGTTATGCAATGTATTATGTTTAGATGTATATTTACATATTATATAGATTTTGTGTTGCTGTACTTATAGAAGTCTGATTTTTAATATATTTTTTTCTTTTTTTATTTATTTTATTTTTACTAATTTAATGTTGTGATTACTTTTATGTTAAAATACATACCATGTATTTTATAAATTAGATAGTGTAGCTTGTAACTCGCAATACCCCCATGACTTTACTAAAACAATAATTGAAAGTGTTTTGTGTTTTAATACAAAAAAGTATAATATATGGTACATATATTTATATATTGTGGCATTAAATGTTCAAAGACTATATATTATATATTATACAATAATAACAATAATAATTATGCACTGTTATGTATGCCATGTATTCGGAATCGACATGTGTGTTTCTAATTATATATAATATGTATAGTGTATGAAGTGCAATGTTTTAAAACAAAAGAGTTAATGATAAAAAATGATAAGAATGATTACATTGTTTAACTATACAAGAAGAAACGTTTACGCATGTACATCATATATTATATAGTTTAAAAGAGTAGTAGGTAATAAATAGTATAGTTTTAAAAAAGATCATAGTTCCGTTAATTATATACATACGAAATTCTCAACGTATACCGTTTATCGAAAGGGATTATGGATTATGAAAAAAAGGTATATTATTTATTGTAATAGAGAATCGATACACATAATATATAGATTATTTAAAAATTCGACTATATTATTATTCTTATTACGCTGTACTAAAACTATTATAACAATTGTACTTAATGTACATGTGCGTGTACACTTTGTAAAATTTGTTATGCACAGCTAAAATAGAAGATAAAAAATGCAGAGAGAGGAGATATAGCGTAATTATTTATAAGATTATACGTGTGTGTATATAAATGTATTTAAACACACACACACACACAAATGAAATTATATCAAAAGCAGTTCAAATAACATTCGCAATTATACATGTATAAATATAGTGTGTGATAACTCACACTTACACATATGATGTATACATATTCAGATAAAACAAAACTTTTTAGAGTGAATAAACTCTATAATATATTATCCACATCATGTGTCACATATCTTTTTGAAATCTTAAACAGTACCTTAAATATATATTGTTATAGTATACACACAATATACACAAAATTTATATTATACCATCATAACCTTGATATGTAAGAATCTATAGGTACTTTACAAATTATTGTAATTAAAAAGTGTAAGTCTACTTCTCATGAGGTAAAGTATATATAGATCATAAAAAATATGTCTACAGAAAACAAAATTGTCAATATTTTGAGAATTAACACAGAGTACTGTTGTACTCCAGCATTATAAAAGTTTTGTTATAGTTTATGTTTTTATACTGTCAAATACTGTCAACACAAAAAATGTGTAAAGTTTTGTGTTTTTACAGTTTCAGTAAGTACTAACCAAGACTCTTTTTTTTGTATTCCTATAATATTCTGATGTTATTTTGTAGTTACCATGATATATGCTATATTTAATATGCATAACAAGTGATGGGGTATCATCAAAGTAGTGTATATTATATATATAACATTTTTTTGTCATTTTTCTCTTGTAAGAATGAAAGCACGTGTGTATGTGCATCTCACCTGACTGTGTATGAAATCGAGAGGTGTAATATTATATTTATTAATCAGTTTTTTGAATTGTTCTTGTAATTTCCTTTGCACTACATATATAGGATTGTTTTTGTTAAAAAATATACTCGATTATTATGATTTACACATCTTGTTTAAACTGTTTTAGTAAAATATTATACCTTTTGTCTCATTTGTGTAAAAGTCATCAAAATGTAAGAAACGAAATGTATAAACATATATATGTACATATTGATTGATTAAAAAAATGAGAAACTATACTGATGAACAAGATGAATTTGAGTGCAAGTATACCTTTTCATTCACACTTTAAATCATATTTTCCATAAACTGAAACATAAACTGAAAAATGACCAAGTAATATATATATACATTAGCATGTCAACAAAAATTGCAATAAAATATAGCTTTTTAAAGTCGTTTTTTATATTCTC